>CM062281.1:24528099-24618099 GCA_031216635.1 Dissostichus eleginoides | reverse complement strand
AAGAGTCCTCTCCTGCTGATGTTCAGGTCTATATCAGTATGTAGTGTCTCTACTTTAAAGAGTCCTCTCCTGCTGATGTTCAGGTGTATATCAGTATGTAGTGTCTCTACTTTAAAGAGTCCTCTCCTGCTGATGTTCAGGTGTATATCAGTATTTTGTGTCTCTACTGTGACATGTCTCCATGCTTTAATGTTCAAAAAGCTCTTTATTGTTCTCATACTGCCTATGCTGCAGCACCTCTTTTCACCCTCTGTCTGAAACCAGAGCCCAGTCTGCTCTGATTGGTTAGCTGGCCGGCTCTGTTGTGATTGGTCAACTGCTTAAAGATGTCCTATATAACACTACAGGAAAAGAGAAAACCCAAAAGCATAGTATAGGGCCTCTTTAAAAGAAGGATACCATATTCACCCCAAGAGTTATTGGTCGGGGTAATCAGTCCTAATGTTCAAACAGACCATACAGCAATCTCCTTCTCGTACACTGTAGGAACACTTAAACAGTCTAATTAAACTTTAACAGTCTGAGTTACACAAATTAAGTGGCACCTTACTAAATTACTTTCTAGCCTCATTAGGCCTCATTAGTCATTGACTTTTAGTATTGTTTACTTATTATTTTTGCCTTATATTTCTCACTGTATCTCCCCTTCTCAACATCTACCATAAAAAAGTCACGCCTTTAAAGTCTTTATATTTCTCTCTTACTTCTCTCCTCCCATACTCATTTCCTCCCTCTCTCTCCCTTTCCTCTCCTGTAGCTGACAGCCTGTACAATTCCCATCTCTCACTCAGATCCTCAGTGGCAGACTGTGCTGTGTTCAACCCTTCTCTTTCCAACTCTAATTGGAGTGTGGACAGGGCTATTAGCGTGTTAGCGCTCCCATCTGATAAAGGTCAAACCTCCTTTTCCCGAACAGGAAAGGTGGGTAAGGCGGGAGTGTGTGTTGGTGTGTGTTTGAGTGTCCACTTATTAATCTGCACCTTTTAGGTTTCAGTGAGAGGAGAGGCAGGCCCTGTCTGATGGCGGCTAAATGCTTTGCCCTCCCACTGCATTCTTGGAGTTTAACTTCTCCCCTGGGAGAGTCCAAACACACTACACACACACATACACACACCGGATATATAGACGTGGGTTTGCTGTGATTATGGAGGTGCTGTGCAGGTGCTTGGCTGCTGTCAGATTAGGGTAATTTGCTCTCCTGGATGATTTAGTATCTGCTGTGCTCCTGCTCATTATGGCCAGAGAGACGGAGGGAAAGCAGAGGGGAGATGATTCATTTAAGGGGGCGCAATTGAATTTAATGCAAATCAGATTTAAATTTAAACAAGATTACGGTAAAGTAACAGAGCGTAACGGCATACTGCGTGGAGAAAGTTAGGTGCTATTATTCATGTTTAAACAGGTAAAAAAAAGTTAGACCTTCTGTTTTATTCGCATTTATTGTAGGGGGTTTACAGTTTTATCATCTTAGGTCACAGGCTTCTCCAACAATGCAACACAATAATACAGATAAGCAGACAATATCAACCAATATTAAAATATACTATATTAAAGGTAATACAAAAAGAAAAATGGTTTTAAAAAAAAGTGAGAGAAAAAAAAAGTGGAATAGTGCAATATGAGTCTATATACAAGTTATTGGAATGATATATTAGATAATAGATAAATAATTACTAAGTAGCAGATGAATGTTATGAGATTGTTTCAGCAGTTCAGTTGTTTAACTGTGACCTAAGATTTTCAACGACATAATTACTCTGTAGCTATATTAGTTTGACAATAAAGAACCTTGAACCTTGAACCTTGAACAGTTTTATCAAAGGGTTTTTCACATATATATTGTACATACCACATTTTCGAAAAAAATTTGAGACTACTGTGTGCTGTTTCTACCATTTTTTGAATGCTCAGAGTAGAAAAATAAGCAAAGATTCTTGATAATGAAATGTTCTGCTGTCCCTCCTTTGATTTGTGTTGTGTTTTTACCACATGGCACGGCTCAAATTGACTCATTCTTTGTACCAGATGCCTTTTAAATTATTCCATTTTCAACATCAGATACTACACTTCAGATGATCTGTTTGCTAGTCATTCCTCTTAAGTGCAACACTCACTGATCCATTATGTCGTCAAATAAACAGGGGTCCGTCTGCACTTCCTCAATGGCCAACAGCCTTGCTAACTGCTATTTGAAAATCCTTGTTACCTATTTTATAAAGAAATGAAATAGCTGTTCACAGTCGTTTGCTTTTTTAAACACAGATTTTTGTACAGGATGTCCCTTGAAACTAATCTGTGGTCTGCAGTGTTGTGAATCCACCTTCTAGTATTGGTTTGATGTAACTTGCAGAAGTACCAGGTACTATCGACAAAATGTCCCAATGGAAAACCAAAAAGAGCGTGAGTAGAGCTATGCTGTATGGCACTAGTTTTACACACCACTCACTGTATATGTATGATAGTTTCGTGACAGGTTTACTAGATTGTTTATGACTGAAAAGCCCCTGACTTTGACATGATCAGATAAAATATTGCGTGTGTATTTGATCCACTTTACTCTCTGGACTCTGATTCTTTGTGACATGAGCACATCTTGCTCTGTGCAGCGTTCAGGTTGTGTACAAACAAAGAGGTCATGTTTGTGATGTTCACCTGTCAGTCACAGCTCAGTTAACTGATGAGTTATTGATGCGGCCGCCTCAACTCACTTTACCTTTTCACATCATGGGCAGATCCAGTTGTCTTTATAAGGCCAGTGTTTAAAACAAAGACTGTTATTTATGTTTGATGATGTTATGTCATTGTTATTGTTTGTTGGATGCTTGACTACCGATGTTGGATCGATTGTGGTATTATATTATCAATATTATTTGTATTATATCATCACTTAACTCTGACTCTGAAGCTGAAATGGGTTGGACAATTTAGTCAGGTCAGCGCCTCCAGATACATTGTAGGAAATACAAATCTCAAGGTCCTTTTAGTAGTTTTTCTACAGCTTTTAGTCACATAACATGAACTTGATCTGCAGATGGATATGATCTCCTCCAAGTTCGATTTTCAACATGTTCAAACCCTTTCAGTAAATCACTTCCATCTTGAGGTTAAGATCTATCTATCTATCTATCTATCTATCTATCTATCTATCTATCTATCTATCTATCTATCTATCTATCTATCTATCTATCTATCTATCTATCTATCTATCCATCCATCCATCCATCCATCCATCCATCCATCCATCCATCCATCCATCCATCCATCCATCCATCCATCCATCCATCCATCCATCCATCCATCCATCCATCCATCCATCCATCCATCCATCCATCCATCCATCCATCCATCTATCTATCTATCTATCAATCGGTTCAGCCAACTAGGACGAAAAAATCATACAATGCTTAAACAAAAAGGGATAATTTAATATTTACAACTCCATGACGCCGATAAATTACTACTTTAAGATCACATGATATGATTGAAAATCTTTAAAACAGTTAGTAAATGGACCTTTATAAGACATTGTTTTGTCCCTATATCCACCCTTTACATATAATCCAGGAATAGTGACAGCAGAACTCACAAAAGCAAATAGTTCTTTCCTAAACTCTGACTCTAAAGTAATCTTAGGGAGGATTTTTGCTTCTGCCATCCTGCCTGTGGGATAAAAATTGACTTGAGTCCAGATTCTCACCTGGGACACGTTTGACGGTGAAAGATATTCCTTATGAAGTTGAACAAAACACTTCAGCTTTGTCTGCGTTTGTTTGCATCACTTCAGTATTCCCAGAAGTAGTCGGTATTTTTGCTACAGACTGACACCTGGTTTGCTCACAATTTGTTTTATACGACACAGAGGAAAAGCTTGCAAGGTGTTCGCCCCACAGGAGGGGAGACGGATTGTCAGAAGATATCAAAAACAAAGTTATAAGGATATTTGCGCTTATGTGAAGCTCATTGTTACCTTTTCCTTTCCCTGGTAACAACCTTTGGAGATATATTTTCCCCCAGCTATCTGGTGGAACGTCTCTGTAATGAGTTCACCTGGGAGTGTCTGAAAAACTCCCAGAAGCAGAAAGAAGGGGGAGATGTGATTTATAAATGCCACTGCTTATTGTACCAAGAGACAGATATTGCTCAAGTTACAGAGGAGTTTGACATCTCATAGAGGAAAGAAAAATATAGATAGCAAGTGGCAGACTTTGAGGACACATTTTATTGTGTAAAAAGCAGATTGCATATAACTGATCCAAACCAGCATCTGAAGGAGAAACCAACACAGAACAACACATATCTGATAAATCTACTTCTCTAATCAGAGGTCAAAATATTCGTCAGTTTTCTTCTTTTCATCCAACTTTATTGTCAGAAATTAAAACAACCAGAACAAGAGTGTTGCAATTAATAACAAGGCACAACAAACGTGGAAGTAGAGGAACTGTAATCTAGGAAAAAGAAAAAACTAAACAAAATATCATTGTGTGTTTGGAAAATCAAGCAAAGAAAGTGCACATTTTTAAAATGTTCTTATTGTTTGGTGTCCCATATCATCAATAAGCTGAGTATTAAGGTACATTTGAAACACTTCAAAAGGTTAATCTCCAATAAGTCTGCAACATAAAATGTATACATATCTGTATACTGTATAATTTTACATTCGGGATTGTTGGAAACGTCATTTCGATCTCTCTGTCTGTAAACACAAACTGAGTAAGATTGACATTAAAGTTGACTTTGAAAAAACAACATCTTTCCCACCAGGAAAGTGGTATTGCATATTAGTACATTATGCAGGAAGGATGCCATCCTTATGGAAACATCCACATCATCCAAACGATCATAAGAAGATTAAAACATTTACTTCAATATCAGGCAGGGCAACGAATGCCAATGAAAACAGTCATTTTGGAAGCAGATAAGAGGGCATTTCCCCCCTAAATACTGTGAACACTTGTTGGTAATGGGCCATTGGTTTAGCTGCCGCATGCCAATAGTGGCTCAAGGGCCTTAAACCAGGTGATCATTTGGATAATGTGTTCATGAATACAAAATGTGTGAGTCTAAAGTGATAAAATAAATTGCCACACACTTCATTTTTCCTTTGAAGGTGGGGTAATGACCTGGAGGGATAAAGCAAAAGTATTACTTGGTACAAAAGTCAATAAAAATGGCTGCAAAATATAAGATATTACTGACTATTCCCTTAGAGTGTGCTTATGCCATCTGTCAGAGATACTTTAAAAACATGGAGTGGAGGTGAAGCAACAGCCTGTGTGAGGACATCGCTGCCAGCACAGATGGGATTGGTGCAGCTCAGCAGAAAAAAATCTTTTCAAAGCACTCTGAGGTCTGCCCGCTTTCATACCTACGCTGCAGAAGTGGGCAGACCATTTCAGGTTCAGAAAGAAACATGACTGCATGCAGATTTTACTGTATGGCCACCTGGTCGAGGGAGGTTAAACTAGTGAACTAGTTGTGGGCGGGAGTGGTTCAGTCTGTAGGGGATTGGACTTTGGACCGAAGGGTCGCCGGTTCACGTCCCGATCGGACCAAAAAGTAAGGAGTGTGGACTGGTACTGGAGAGGAGCCAATTCACCTCCTGGGCCACTGCCGAATTGCCCTTGAGCAAGGCACCTAACCCCCAACTGCTCACTGGTGCTGGCTAGACTGGCTGCCTCCGCTCTGACCTCTCAACTGTATGTGCATGTTGTAAAAAGTGTGTACTGTGTGTACTGTATGACCTTTATAAAAATGCATCTGTGTGTACGACAGAGCGGTAACTGAAGGTCCATCTTCTTCTTCATATGAAACGTTGTCCATGTCAACCATGTTTAAAGGCAAACTTGTTTTTGTGTTGTCAGATTTTGGGTGGAGAATCCTTCAGTCATTTAGGGCTGAAACTAGGGATAGCAGCTCACACTGTAGACTCTTCAAGAGGCTCTATTATGCGTTTTGGGGTTTTCTCTTTCCTGTAGTGTGTTAAAGGTCTCCTATCATGCTATTTTTAGGCATATATTATGGCTCTCAGATATATAAAATATATAAAAAACATGTCTATGATGCGTTTTGCTCAAAATACCGAACAGATCATGCATTTTAGACATCCCTCATATCCCTTTATTTCAGCCCTGTTAGAGAAACACTGATCTGGGTCCTTAGAGAGGAAGGGGAGCTTGTGCCTGCTCAGAATTCTACGAGATACTCAGCTAAATGCTGCCGTGATGAAACGCCATCATGTTCCAAACCACATCAAGGATTATTTTATTTCTCTTGCGGGTTTACCACAAGGTGAGTTCCTTTTTTTATTTCCTGCTTTTTTACACATACTCTCTCTAAAGGTTAGCTCTGAGTGTTAGCGATGCTTGCTAATGTAAACAAAGACCATATTACGTCCAAAACAGTCGGGCATTGTTTCTGATAGCAACGTTTCTGATAGAGCCGTGGGTCTGCATTTTCGGTATTACGTCATATCGGACGCAAATCTGGTTGTACCCCCGTTTTTAGAGATTTGGGTACGGAGGAAAAGAGAGAGGGTTTGGTTTTCTGACACATATTTATGTATAAAAGACATCAAAAAGTGCATTTTGCATGATAGGTCCCCTTTAAAGAGGTTTTGGTGCATGTAAACGGTCTGCAAAAGGCTAAAATCCCAAAGTTCCTTCCAGAGGGAGAAAGCTAAATATCTCCAAGTATCAGTAAGTGAAGGGTTTTTTCGGTTGTATATACTGTAACATTCTCTGGAATCATCTTTCCTTTTTATTCTGTGCTAGAAAAACATATTTCCAAAGCAGGGGTCTTCAGTTCAAACTCTTGTCAGATACGATGAAGGCCTTTGGCAAAGAAAAGAGAGAATAAAGTTGGAGACTAATTGATCATCAGTCACTGCAGTCTCTCTCCAGCTCTCTGTATCTCTCTCTGCCAGGATGGAGTCATTACTGCCTCACACACTGCCTCTGAAATGACTGGTGTGTGTGTGTGTGTGTGTGTGTGTGTGTGTGTGTGTGTGTGTGTGTGTGTGTCAGGAGAGGAAGCAACCTTTTTCTTATTCTTTTTAATGCTTAAACACAGCCAGCTTCAACTGAATCACTTGTCAAGAAACACCTTTAAACAATAATAATACTTTACATTACTTTTATATTAAGCAATTATTTAATATTTTGTGTTTCTTTCATCCTTCTCTTCTCCCCCTATTAATTATTTTTGTTCCAAGGTATATTTTCGACTGTGCACTGACTGCATATACATATTCAGTGGTACATTAATTATCAAGGAAATGCACTATATTAACAGTTCATGGCGATCGTCTATATTAAGCATAACTTTATACATAAGAAAACATATTTAATCATGTTATATGTGTTATACTTTCCTGCACCGTATTCCCTTCTAATGCATTATTATAATGAGTAATTTAATATCAAAAGAAGCACTTTGTTTTAACAAACAGTACAGATAATTAATTGATGGACTGTGACATGAATATGTAACGTTTCACAAATCACTTATTGAAGATTCAGTGATAGATTAAATATAATTCCACTATAACAATAGTCCATATTTTCCTAGAAGCGGCTCGAAAAATACTTTGGATATTATTTAGTTAGATTTCTTAAACTGTATATATACTGTGTTAGATAAAGAGACAGAGAGATGCATCATACCCCACCATACTGACATATAGAACATATGGTCTTCATTCAAGTCACAGTTGCTGACAATATAATCCATTACATGTAAAATACTGCTCCGATAATATGAAGAGAAAATGCAGAGAACAGTTCATAATGGCTCTTCTAACAGGAGCCATGCCAGGAATCGAATCCTGGAACTGCTCAAACTGCAAGAAGCCGAGTATAATCTCTGACATCCCAGAAATCAATCTGATCGACAGGCGGATAGTTGATTGTTCGAGGAAATAATTAGGCATAGTGTCTGTGTCGAACTCAGCGTTAAACGACGGACAGCCCACCTGAAGTCTGTTGAGATTCTAGGCAAACGTGATCATTTTACAAACCCAAGTGATCAGTTTAATCAGATATATATATATATATATATATTTTACCATCCCCTAATTCTGCTGTTGGCTGAAAATAATATTTAATTAATGGAATATTTCCTTGTCAATAAGACATCATTATAGCTGTCTATTTAGCGAATCATGACCTTCACCATTTAACACACGCTGGCTGATGAACTCAAGCTGCAACACACAGACACGCACACGCACACGCACACACACACACACACACACAATAAAGGTTATCTTATAGGTCAATGAAAGAGGTCTGTCTGAGAAGACCAGAATACTGATGTGTGTGGATCTTCAGACTAAATCACTAACTGTGAGTGTGTGTGTGTGTGCGTGGTCCATTAGCTGCTTCTTCTCAGCAAATGCCTGTAATGGTGTGTGTGTTTTGGTGTGTGTGTGTGTGTGTGTGTGTGTGTGTGTGTTGTTGCTCCTTGTTCTTCCTAATCCGATGCAGTTTCCTCCTGACGGGCTGTCAGCTTTGACACCAAACGAGCAGAAGTGTGGACCTCGTTTTCAGCCTCTCTTCTGCTGGAGCATCTGTGAAGTATTTTAAGGTTTCAAGGCGCAGAGATAGTTCTTCTAAAAGGAGATTTGTCGGTGGGTTGGAAAGTTGGAGGGGAGGCAGATATGGAGGGGAGACAGAGATATAGTTCACTGCCTCTGTCTGGGTTTTTTTTTCTGCTTGGGTTTGAGGCATTGACAAGGGAGAAGCTTTAAGGCAGGCAGGCATGGCGAACAGGAGAGCGTCCCTCAGGAGAGAAGACTCACACACACACACACACACACACACACACACACACACACACACACAGCAGGGTATAGAGGAGATGGTAGAGATTGTTCTCTACAGCTCTGTGGCCAATAAGAGATGAATTCAGTTTGGGAAACCAAAAATACAGCTGTTTAATGATGTGAAACATAATGTAGAAGTCAAAGTCAGCTCTCATGAATGTGTGATCATTAATGAAAATATGTTCCTTTAGGGAGTCCCTTTTTTATTCAATTGTTTTTACTGAGTGAGTTGGGGATTACATACTCTGTGTTAAGCATTTCAACATGTTTGAAGGTGTTATTTTTTCCCGAAATAATACACACAAAAAATGTAAATAATGATTTGTTATTTAATCAAAGAACCATAGAAAGTGAATGAAGAACTGTTGCTGAAAAACTGTTGTCACATAATATTGCAGCCTCATTCATACTTGCAAAAATATGTTCAATTCAAATATCATAAATACTTCCTTGTCAATTGTACATTTTTTAAGTGTAGGTGCTTCCTTCTTTTCTGTTTTTGAGATATCAACTTCTTATTAAATAACAAAAAAAGGATGTGCCGTCCAGTTGGGTATTTTGTTTTCCCAATATTTTGAAAGAGCCAGATTGTTGGAGAAATCCATGTTACAATTGCACGTTCTTGAAATCCATCTCTCAATAAACCCTATAGTCTTTTGAATGTTATAACAATACTAAAAGGAATGTAAGAGAAGTCACTCAGAAATCAGGTCCCAAAGTCCAAAGGCAATATATTCAAATTGCTTGTTCTTTCTAAAAAAAAACAGTGCAGAAAGCCAACAATATTCCACTTAGAACAATATAAGAAAGTGGAAATGTGCAAATCCTCGTATATAATAAGTCTTGACTAGACAAGTTATTGCATTTTATAAACGCCTCAAACATTAGATCCTTCATTAGATGTCAATATGCTCATTGAGTTTTAGGAAAAATCAGTCGTCACCGGCTTGGTCTTCAATATCAGGATACATGTATTTATTATCCTTGCAAGAATGGAAGTAGTCATCATACACAGAGCTGCGTGGAACAAATAGTTCCCGAGTAGAGTCCTTGATATGCTGATATACAAGAGAGGGTGTTACAGTCAACAAGATGGAGGAATACTGGTTCAAAGCAGTATTCTGACATTAGTTAAGATTAGCTAAGGCCTGCGTAAGCAATACACATGACAGTCATATGCCTATCTCTCTAGGGGCTGTGTCATCATGCCAATCTTAGGAACATCATAACTTCAACACAGTGTCTCATGAGCGTCATCCATCATACATCCGGCTACGTACACAGCTACGTAGGGCCTCTGTTATCATGTGCTACTCTGATATAGAAGGAACATTCAGTATTTTCCCAACATAGAGTAATTGATATTAAAGAAAAGATGCAGACAGAATCGTATTAAAGCTGGAGTTGATGAAAATAGTGAGAGTTAAGCAGGCAAGACCAGGCAGTGCTCTGATGGCAGATGTAGAGAAAAGTTTGCAGAACATGAAATGTAGAGGGCTGTTCAGTCAGAGGGACCAGCACTTGATGTCAAAAAGCATGGATGATTAATGACAAGCGAGAGTGTGTTGAGGGCAGACGAGGAAATCTGTGATGATTTCACTCGGCTAGTCTTCAATTACTTCAAAAACAGTGAGTGAGTCTCAAATCAGACCATGGACGACAAGGTTAACTTGATTGTGGTAGGAGGGGAATGAATTCTGATTTGTTCAATATGAAGAGAAGGTGCAGAGGGCAAGACTATTAATGATGGCGAGTTGTTAAACGTTGATGAAATCATCGAGGGAGGCTTACATGTTGAATGTGTTGGTAAAATGGAGGGAGCAGGGCAGGGGCGCACGGGCCATCTGTGTTTTCTGGAGAATCACAGGACGACCAGTAGTCCAGGGGGTCATCATCTTTTAAATTGCACACTGAGAGGCGACAGCGATAATGCAAAAGTTTGGCCAAGGAAATATATCTTGGATAAAATTCGGAGCTAAGAACAAGGCATTGTTAGACCACTGTTGCAGACTATTCCATGTGTAATACACGAGCGTACTGGACTCTTTTTAGGAGGAAAAAACACATTTGCAGTTCACATAAGGGGCTGAACACACATATTTTACGTGCTTAGGTGCACTATTGTCAATTGAACATGTGCCTATTGGCTTAAAGGCTGTGCACAGAACTTATGAGGGTAAACAGTGGTGGGCTGTTCATAAAAGTGGTTGATAACATTCAAAACAAGCCAAAACCGTGCAGGTGCATGTATGCGTAATGGGTGCGCTTTGGTTCTTTAAAGGTCACCTATTATGCAAAATCCACGTGTTCATGTCTCTTCTACATCAACATGTGTCCCCTCTGTGTAAAGAGACTCTGAAAGTTTCAGGAGAAAAGATTCTCTCTCTTTTTGTCCTGATCCTTTTATATAAAAACCTGTCTGAAAATGAGCTGATCAGATTTTGGCCACTTTATGATGTCATAACGATTTTTGGCTTGTGTAACCATTAGCCAATCACAACCAAGGTAACCCCCCCCCCCCCTTATCATCTGAATCTCCTCCTAGAGCACCATTGTGTTCTTTTTAACCAAATCTCTCTCAGAGGGGCGTGGGGAGGGGCTCCTTATTTTCATCTAAAGTAACAGACAGAGAATCAGCACTTTGGAAACAGGGCTGAAACAGAGGGGATTATGGGATGCTGCAATGATCTGTTTGGTGTTTGGAGCCAAACACTTCAGAGACATGTTTGTATATATCTGAGACCTATAATATATTGATGAAAAACAGTATAATAGGGGCCTTTAACAAATAGCAGTACACCCTTGTTGATGGAGGGCTTGGTCAAGGGCTTTTTTAAGTCCTAGTCTATCCCATGGACCAGTGTCATCATGTGAACCAATGCTCAATTTATAGGGGAAGAAACGGAAAAATTAACTCGGCAAACAACTAAGCAGGATCATAAAGATGGCGTTGCTGTGGCATTTCCTTATCCTTCAATTAGAATATGTTGCTGGTAGATTAGTATTGATTACTGTAATTGTCCTTGTACCCACAGGAGGAAAACAGTGATGATTGTGAATGTTTTGTAAAGGACACTGAGTCAGGCATCTGTTATACGTTGGATATCCCCCAAATGGATCAAATAATAATCTTCATAAAAGGGATCACCATTGAGGCATTCAACAAAGTCCTGCCCTTGATGGAGTCCTGGGTTTTGATAAATATCCAGCACACTTTGGAAACACTTTGACAACTCAACAGGAGTCTAATGATTAAGTAGTTGGCCCTTTTCCATCAAACTTTGAAAACAGCTCAAGTAATCAGAATGATTTGGAAGGACTTTAAAGGCACGGCTCATTTCTGCTTCAAATACCTTTTTATTGGTGACTCTTTGAAAGAAAGCATGATTGAAAGTTGAATAATGTAAAGAAAATCTAATTAAGCTTCGTGCCATATTCAGATTTTGCAGATATGAAGAATGGGAAGCATATTGATCGCTTAAGTGGAGATAGAAATTGACCCCGAATTATTACAAAGTGAGAGGGTTTTGGCACAACTTCACTTAGGCCCCGTCCACACGCAGACGATTTCAGTTGTATCCGCCAAGTTCTTCATCGTATAGACGGTTCGTCCACACGAGGCCGAAACGGAGCCACTTTGAAACCGGCTCCCAAAGTGGGTGAGAGACGACACGCTTGCGGCTCCGTGTGTACGCCCTATACGATCTTTTCCTGAATCGATGACGCCATAGCCCCGCCTCTCCCTACCTCTCCTGCTCACCCCCGCGTCATTGCTGATGCGTTTCGCCAACAACAACAACAATGGCGGATCACAGGGTTGCGTTCGTGCTCCAGACGCTACTGACCATGATACAGATTTTAGTGCAAATTCTACAGCTCCTCTACCACAACCATCAGCAACAATATCCGCCAGCTTCTATCTTGTTTGTTTGTTTATGCCTCATGCCCATCCATGCATGGAGGGTCTTATTCGCTGCTTTTGGTATATTTTGTGGCGGAAGTACAGCGCCACTTACAGGCCCGGCATATGTACTACAGCGTCTCGACTTCGGTTCGAAATCGGTTTCGTCTCCGTGTGGACGGGGCCTTAAAATACTAAACTCTTTCTACACCTAGAGCCTGTGGCCTTCAGGGTCCTGTGTAAAAGCTATGAGTGTTTCTGTTTCAATGCTGCATAAACATGTGAAACACTTGGAAATAGGAAAGAAATAAAGGTTTTACTATAAAGCTGTCTAATCCTCCTAAACACAGATATACTGTAGATTCGCTGTTATTTGGTGTCTGTGTACTTGATTATTTGGTGAAATTTAGCAGGTCAAGTTATAAAAAGCTGGTACAATCCGTTGTTGGGTGTCCATAGTATCAGATTCAGATCTGAAGTGACCCTTTGATCATGCTGGTTTTAGATTTTGGCTTCTTTCTTCAGCTTTTTTAAGCCCTTAAAGCCGGTTCCATGTCACCATTCAAAGGACTTAGAAACCCTGACAGACTCTCTGTTGGAAGAAAAATCTGTTTTATCAGCTCCTAAAATTAACTCTGGTTGACACAGTTACCTCTCAGACCCCATTTCTCATTTGGGGCAACAGACAAGTTAAGAACTTTTCTGCCAGAACTTTAAACTCCGCGTGACAGTGATTTTTAAATCCTAGAAAATGGAGAAGAAGTTCAGACTTGGTGTCCTATATGTGCCTTCTCTGATCTAAACTTTGACAGTATCTTTGTAGCAAGAAGTCACTCAAGGGACTGTCTTTTCTTTTTTTTAAAAGCTGATATTAACTTTTTGAACATTAATGACATGTCACAGTAAATCGACAAATATGATCATAAAAATAAGCACAATTAGGCCCCTTTTTAAAGTATTTCTGAATCAGATTATGGACCCTTTTGTTGATAATGTCGAGTGTCACCTTCTTTATATTATCATGCAGATCATGTTATTTGTGCAGATTGTAAATTTGCCATCAGTAGAGAAATAATGAGAAGAGGGATTTGCTTACGCCTAATGAGCTCTGCTGTTCTGTTTCATTCAAGGACAGAGATGTGAAGTTGGAGGTAAGCCTATTATATCCTCTATTGCATCCTCTTATTATCTCTAAATAGAGTTTGGACAGCTGATTATTGCAACAGATTATGTTCCACTCTTTAGGATGACAGTAATCCCTTCACGATTACTCGGGCATCTTGTGTACAAATCCAGTAAAGGTTTACATACGTTTGTTTAGCCTGACATTCCTATGTCCTGGGCTTTTGTGATTAAAATATAATCACATGATGTTTATACGAGGATAGTCAAGGACTCATATTAATTATACAGTCACTAAAGAGATGTTGAACCCCTGAAGCTTTTGTACATTATGTATTCTATACCATCTTGTGTTTTAATTAGGATTACGTTAATGATGTGTGTGGGATGTTTAATGAGGAACTGTTTTCACTTGACTGGGCATTGTTGTGTTTGTCCGACTATTTGATTTGTGATTTGTAGAGGGTTCAATGTGTATTTATCGCAGATCAAAATATTGATTATCATTTTTGATGTTTTGTTTATCTGAGGTGCGAGGTACTTATTGTGAGGCGAGGCACAGTATACTATTCCTCTAAAACAAAATGGGTGAAGCAGCTTTTATCCACTAGGCTCCCAAACTGTGGAACCCTAGGAAATATTTGGGAGGCAAACACAGTTGACCTTTTAAAACTACAGCTGAAAACATATTTGTTCAGATATCCCCTTTTAATTTGTCTTTCAATCTTTATTATCCTTATTTTATTTACCTTAAAGGTTTAATATTTCATTGTATTTTATTCATTTTGTGTTTTTTCACGCCTGTTCAGCTCTTTGTATTCCTTAAAATACTGAAAACTAAGGTGCTCCACTACCCGTTTGTTATATATTTTAGAAAAGAGCTTGTCCATATTTTATACGATCTGTAAAGTCACCATTCTCTCAGTTACAAGTCCATGTATGGTTTTGTATGGCTGTTATTTTAAGGAAAACCAGTTACATAATATTACTATAACATCACACACAGCATGACGCCTAAATGGATGAATTCATGTGTATATATATCCATACAACACAAGTGGAGACACATGCTGTTTGTTAACAGGGCCATTGAACCGTCTGTCTGCACGGTTTGCTGTGAGAAAAAGGAAATAATAATCTGAAAGCTGCACGTGTTTTATGTCTGAACATTTCTCGCTTTGTTTCTCTTAAAACATGACATGGCTGTGTACAGGAACCAGGGCTATAACCTGTCTGTTGTAGGTCAGGCAGAACATGAAAACAACAAATGCAACAACGGCAGCGTTTTCCTTTCTGATCGATAAAACTGAAGGGATTGTATCTCAGAGGGAAATACATCTGGAGTTTTTACACATATTAAAGCTTTTTGTGATACTTGCTGTAGAATGTAAGTACATCGTGGCTTCATGGTATTCATTTAATGTCGGAAATTGGCAGTCATTTATTCAATACTTCTATTTAAAGAGGCCCTCTTATAGTTTTGGGGGTTTTCTCTTTCCTGTAATGTGTTAGAAAGGTTTTTGTGCATGTGTACAAAGGCTAAAATACCAAAGTTCCCCGCAGAGGGAGTTCCTCTCTCTCTCTCTCACTCTCCATTGAACTCCTTAGTCTTCATGAATATGCAACACTTGACATTTATTGTCTAGCACTCCAACACATTGTACGTGATAGGCTAAGGGGCGGGACATCAAGCAGTTGACCAATCACAACAGAGCCAGCTAACCAATCAGAGCAGACTGGGCTCTGGTTTCAGACAGAGGGTGAAAAGAGGACAGGCAGCACAGGCAGTATGAAAAAAATAAAGAGCTTTTTGAACATTAAAGCATTGAGACATGTTACAGTAGAGACACTAAATACTGATATGAACCTGAAAATGAGCAGAGTAGGACCCCTTTAAAAGAACTGACAGGTGTTGGGAGCATCTTCTGTAGACGGAGGCCTTGCTGAAGGCATCAAATGTGCGAGAGGAGAAGAAGTGTCACTGTGAGTGAGAATTAGACATGTGCCAGCTCTTAATCAGTAGATTCCCTCTCCGCTGCTCATCCAGCTGTATTATTCTCAGCGCTGTGATCATTGTGCAGTCCACTCTGTTTCATATCCTTCACACCAATGTGACATGAAATATGTGAATTTTCCGAAACCCAAGATAATGAGCAGCTGCTGCATAGACTGCAACTCAAACTACTATTAGACAAGTATGAGTCTTTGAAAGGGTGCTATTTTTGGACTGAAGTGGATCATTTTTTTTTTTTTATGAACTCATAGGCTGTGATCACACCTCATCCGTCATTGTGTCATCATGCAGCTGATCATTATACAGCTTTGGCATTCATTTGCATTGCATTATGTATATATATATATATATATAGTCTAAGGGTTTCGCAAGGCTTTGATTGGTCGAACTTGAGAAGACACATCTTTCAGCCAAACCACAAAAACTTGAAGAGTACTTGAAGGGTGCAGACCTCTTTTAAGGTCATTACTGCTTTCTTTATATCTGTCTTTTCTGCAGTGTGTGTCTGCAACCACTCCAAATATTTAGACCATGCATACACGGCCCTGAACCACAGTTCAGGGTCGTGTATAACATATGTTGTCAATATCTCCCCACCATGGATTTCTTCCTTGGCCCATGCTACACTCTTTCGCCAAGTTTAAAAAAATCCTACCAATAGTTTTCTCTGATATTTGCTGACAGACAAACAAAGAATTGGACAAACCAGACCAAAAACAAACCTTCTTGGTGAAGGCAACCAGAGGTAATTTAAAGAAGTTTTCAGATGGGAATACTGGCAGAATTTCCAGACATTGTCTCCTGGAAAACATTCATGGTGTTGCACTCAGTTGGACAAGTTTCAAATAGTTGTGTACAAATGGAAACACAGAGCTGAAGACGTTCAATCCAAGGTACTTTCTCAACTTTGCACCAAGTAGGAAAAGTTTGTGGATGTGGGATGATCAGTTTTGGCCAATCTGTTGTAGGAGAGGAGTGGGGATATATAGTATGTCCATGAAGAGACTCAATACCCCCTTGTCCTTCAACCCTACCCTTTGTAATGTAAAAAATAGGAGGGATTATGTCCAGCAACCCTGATGCATCTTTGCTAATAAACAAAATAAGCAAAATAGTCTCTGTACGAAGCTCTTAAATAGTTTCATCTTATTTGAAGCCAATGCAATAGCACATAATGGTTTGGCTTGTGAAATCTAACTTATTTACAGGATTCTACATGTTTTTGTTTGTATCTTCATTGCACGTACTGTTAGTCAGTTTGGATAAAAGCATCAACTAAATAATATCTATTCTAACGTGGCATATTTTGTACCTTTCCAAAACTAACAACTATATACTCACCGGCCCGTATTCGTTAGTCAGGCAACATGTTGTTGGAACATCTTTGTTTAAATCATACTGAGCCATTAAGAAACCATCCATCTGGTGAAAACACAAGGAAAACTCTCTAACTCCATATTGGCTGTGATTTAGAGTCACATTTTGCACAATACATATGTGTCTGCAGTATCAGTCAATGCAGCTGAAATGTTTCTTCCAGGCAGTGTGTGGTTTTCATTTACACCACAGTAAGCACTCTCAGAGACTGCATGTCTGTATGTTTGTATAGATCGTTTTCTATTACATCTGATAGAGGAAATCTGATTTGCACTAGTACAGACTTAGCTTATGTCATACACGGCTACAGATGAATGTTTGGATGATTTCAGTGTTTACACTAGGACCCTGAGCATAGTCTTCAAACCTCTCACCTAGAAATAATGCAAATTAATGCATGCATTATTTGGCATCTGAAAAAAATGTCTCATTAAAATTATTATGTTCTCAACCGACATATAGTAATGCATCACATCCACTGTTATAGAACAAATATACACTGAGCTAAATCTTAATTTTATAAATAGCCACAATCTGCTAACTTTCTATATGAACACCAACTTATATCAAACTTCTGACAGCATTTTATATATTTTTGGTGACATAAAATTCCACAAGCGGTGGGCAGACATGCATTTGACAAAAGTATTTTATAATGAGATAAAACAGGTGGAGGACTGCCTACTCCGTGGAAAATAAAATGTAATACTAGAAGCAGAATATCTTGAGGTAGACTTGAAGGCAGCCTGCCCTCCACACAGCGATGCGGGGGGAATGTAATTTCAGCTGCAAATTATGATTGACAGGCTCGGAGGAATGATAGGCATGCCTTATCTTTATTTTCACGGAGAGTGGAGAGGAAGAGGAGGAGGAAAAGAGTGGGAAAGAAAAAAGTCTTGGTGAGTCATTAAACACAACAAATGAGGCACTGATACATTCAGAGTAATATTTAACTCCGTCTCCTCCATGTGGAGCAGACAGACGAGCATGGCGCCGGAGATAAAACCAAATTGCAGACATTTTAATGGGTTTGACAGCGAGGGATCAGAGAGTATTAATCCATAGCTTTGTCGCGCCATATCCTGCTAATGTGGCTCTTTACCAAGCTATTATAACCTCGCTCAGACTCTGAGAAATGGAAAATAAATTGGAGGGAGATAGCTCCCGTATTCACGTTATGGAACAAATGTGTCTTTAGGGTTTACATGGGAACGATTGGATTTTTAACCAATACAGTTTGAGTTACAGACAAGGATGTTGTTGCATGGATATAAATTATCGTTGTAAAAAGGTGTGGGTGCCATTTGAATTATTTCAACCCTCACCCTCACCTTGTAATCATTTATTTAAATGTTGGTATATACGTCAAAACAATCAGTTGCAACGTTTCAAAATGTAGTATTAATGGGTTCTTGTAAAGAAAGTATATATAAAATATTAACATTATCCATTACAAGCCAAACTAGACAATACATCACTGTTTGTCATCCAAAATCTATATGTAAAATATTTAATATTTTGGGAATTTCATCATAGAGAGGCAAAGTCCCTCCCCTTCCGGTGGACCTCGATGGGACCTTATTTCAGAAGAATTATGTATTGAAGTCAATGGCGAGAGAAAGATTATCTTTTGATCCCGTTTGAATTGTGCCACGAATTACACGTATGATGTTTGTCAATTTAAAAGATCATTTTGCAAGTAAAAAAAATAAAAATGTGTCGTAAAACTGTGAAGTAACACTTTTTTTGTGTGAAACCGCTCAATGGACTACATCTCCCGTCTCGCACCACACACCAAGACGGCCGTCACGTTGGCACATTTCACTTCTTTCTTTCAGAATGAGGCGAAAAGTATTAAAAGAGGTGAAAATCACTACAAGTCTGGGCACGTTGAGAGCTGTACATACACAACAGGGGAGTTAGTCGGTTCCCTAAGAGCCAGCAAGCGGGACCGGCTTTACAAGGTTTCGGTGAGTAACACGAGTGTAATGTGTAACGTTAATGACATCACTTACGCGACTCTGGGATTTGTAGTCTTTCTAGTTGCTTATTTTTCATAGTCTTATATTTCAACAGTTTTACGACAAACTGTGACTTTTTTGACATGGAAATGATTTTTTTAAGATTGACAAACATCATATGTGTAATTCGTGGCACAATTCAAACGGGATCGAAAGATAATCTTTCTCTCCCCATTGACATCAATACATATTTTTCCGAAATAAGGTCCCATGGGGCGGAAGTAGATGGGCAGGACTTCGCCTCTCTATTTGATGCAACACCCCGATATAGAAAAGTATATTTTGACCATCCAGAACATTTAAAAAACCTCTTCAGTTTATATATATTGCCCTTTGATCAGTCTATTTCTCTGTATTGCTAAACAAATAAATGAATGCTTAATGAAGAATGTATAATACATATTCAATAACATCCTTAAGATGATTTGGGCTTAGTCTTCAAGGCTGTTAAACTGAAGCAGTGTGTTTTTGTTGACAGCTCTGTTTGCCTTGGTTTATGATTTGACCTTTGATAATTCACCACATTATTTATGCATTTCTTCCTCGTGTTGCAAGAGTCAAAACTATAAGGAGACCATACAAAAAACAACAACCCTAAACAGATGATTAACACGGAAAGAATGAGGCTGCACTTCTCCAGTCATCTTCCTCCATGCTGGGGGAAACAAAAAGAAGAAAAATCCTCACTTGACGTCTGTGTTCAAAAACATTTTCACAAAGCGAGAGTTGAAATGAGAGACGAGGCAGAAGGAGAGAGAACGTCTATAAATACATGAAAGAAAAACCTCAGCTCCCTGTGTTGCGGCCCGGAGAGTAATCATAGATTATTAACATTTATATTGAAAGATGAAGCCCCATTAGAAAGCAGCTGGTAAATTACATTTGGTTAGGCCTGTGTGTGTGTTTGTGTGCAACAACAAAAAAAAGTGTCTGGTTTATTGCAACATGGCTGACCTAGCTCATTTTAGCAAGTCAATATCTCCCGAGGGTAATTTACATGGAAGTATTTATGAGGCTGAATTCGCCATCTCAGTACAGTTGTTGGGGTCAACTGAGAAAACGTCTGCTGACATGAATGTGAACAGAGACGTCTTGTTGTGTCTCTGCGCGTGGAGCTGATGATTGTGTTTGTGTGTGTGTGTACTTTATCATGTCAGTCAGTAGCAGTTTCCCTGTAGACGTCTCACAGGGTCCCGGAGGCCTTTTGATGTCGCCGTACCGCCTCTTTGCGAGTGTATTAGTGTGTGAGAGAGCATGCTATATGTTCTCAGGTGACTTAGTAATTGCTTTGATGCAGAGCTGCTTTAATTTGCAGCGAGGATGTGCAGTCCGTTTACGGGAAGACGATCAATACTTAATAATGACGTATTACTTACAGGTCTCGCTAATTTCTCTGCCAGTATTATGCTACCATAAAAAACCTGTCACACATCATTAATTTACTTCTAACTCACTGTATTTACAATATTAGTGGTGACAGTGGCATGTAAAATAAGCTACACGATCATCTTTGTGTTGCATCTAGAGTTCATTCATTAGAAAGTGGATGAAGGCTTGCATTTAACATTGTAAAGTCATGTTGGCTTAGCATGCAGACCATAGGCAGTGTTTTTTCTCCTCATGCCAGGCTTCTTTCCATTTGAAAAACACTCAATAATAGAAATAGAAATGTTTCAATAGCTTAGAACAACTCATTTCAATGCATATGCTGATGTAAGGCTTATAAGACCTGTCTGTTGCTGTTTACTTTATCATTATTAAAGGAAAAACTCGGTCAAAATGTGGTAAAAACTCACATTTGTTACCTTTATGTCTCAGTGAGTTTTCACAGAAGCCTGCAAATCAAGTTTCACATGGCTGAATCTTAAGTTCTCAGTTCTGTGACTGCGTACTGTAGGCAGGGGCGGCGCCAGGGATTTTGGGCCCCATGAAAAGATATCACATTGGTTACTTAAACATTTTTTTCTTAATGTTCTAAAATTGTTTGGGCCCCTGTCAGTCACGGGCCCTTAGAATCGTCCTAACTTTTCACCCCCTTACGGCGCCCCTGACTGTAGGCATACAACTTCCTGTACACAATTCAACAGACTGTTACAACCTTACAGTCTGTTCTGTTGTGACCAGATGCTTATGGTAGCTAATGTTAATGAATGTTAGATGTTGTTGTTGTTGTTAGCTATCCACCAGTTTGCTGACTGTATAACTCTATACTGGGCCACTGTTGTAAACACTATGAACCATTATCTTGTATTTGTCACTATGGCCATTGTTAAGCTAATTTAGTAGCCACCTTTTTGGTTTAAAGCGCAGTTAGCTGTTGTGTTAAGTTGCAATCATTATTTTAATGCGGAAGTTTCAGCATTTTAAGTGCGCTGTGTTTCAGCATGGGTTACTATCATCGATTATTAACAGCAGAAAATGAAAGGAACAATAAAGCTGTCTTGAAGTGCCCCATGAAATCCAAAATGTGTCAGCTCCTCTGTCACGGACCTTTCCATTCCTTCAGATGCTCTGCGGCTGTCAAGTGCATTAACTCAGGGCACACAGAATTCAGTGATGGAGGATGAGTTAACTATACTGTATTTCTCTGGAGGAAGTTCGGCGTGCAGAGAGCAGAGTTGCTGACAGACCTTGTCACCTCTGCTGCTAAACTGCAGACAGCATAGTAAGCTTTTAACAAAATGCAATAATTATCCCAACAGCCTGGCTCGGTTTGTCCTCTGCCCCAGTCTGGCTGCTGTCAATCACTCTAATTACTCTTGTTGTAAAAGCCATCAACCACCAACCGAGTCCACACACCAGGGCTCAGAAACATCCAATAGCGCTCTAACAGGAGCAATGTCTGTGAAAATGCAATTTCTTCAGCTCCGCTCATGGAAAACATGGTGGTTTTGCATCAGTGAGTTAGTGGGTATATTTGTAGCATATTCTGAGATATGTCTCCATTGGTATCTTCCCTTACATCTCCTGTTAAAGTCAAATGTTATTGTCAAATACTTTATTGACCATATTTTGACAAACAAATGATAGAACAAACACTTAATCATAGTAGGAGGCAAACACGCTTCTTCTAGGACATTTTTAAACCAATCAAAAACAGTATTTACTAGGATGACTGGATTAGACAATTTCACACACACTCACTCACACACACACACACACACACACACACACACACACACACACACACACACACATAGTTGCCATCTGTGCTTCTAACTAATCAGATAAGTGTGTGTGTGTGTGTGTGTGTGTTTGTGTGTGTGTGTGTGTGTGTGTGTGTGTGTGTGGTCTCACCTTCTATTTTAAATTTCATTCCTGTGCTACGTCTCAATCACCACATTGTGATTCAACTGGTGATGGTTTCCATCTGCAGTTTGAGGGCAACACATGCTCTGTGGGGTCTGTGTGTGTGTGTGTGTGTGTGTGTGTGTGTGTGTTTTGTGTGTGTGTGTGTTATTAACAGAACAGATGCAGCTATTCCTCTCTGCATCATCTTCATGCATACATTTATGGCTGAGGTGGCGGTAAGGTGGTTATTCGCCGTGTCTCGAACAGTAAAGGAGGCAGAAGCTCTCGTGTGTGTGTTTGTGCATGTCTGAGTGTGTTCGTCTCATCCTTGTTTTCATATGTGGCTTGCATGTAAAGCAGGACAAAAGGAGAAATATCTTTGAAGTATCTGTGTGTGTGATTTTGTGTTTTTTTTATGAATGCATTGCTTAGGTTGAAGGATAGCTCTGAGTGATTTTGTGCCACCGTACCTGAGATAGAGTCAAGTTCCAATCTGCATACATGAATGCTAACAGCTGCATTTGACTGAAGTATCCTCAGGGGCTATAGTGCCACATGTGTGATAAATATAAGCTATTTTTGACTGAAATCATTTCTGTTTTAAATAAAAACATCAAATGGAGAAGAACAAGTTTTTCGACTGCCTAAAGTCACATGTCACTCAAAATAATCGGATTTTATAGAGTTTCGTTTGCTTTAGCTTCACTCAGCAGGTCAGACCACAGGAGCTTCAAAGTGTGTATTTTATCCTCCACACTGTGTGGGAGGTTGCTGTCGCAGGATTTCCTCAAAAGCATAGTGGGAAAAATGACACCAAATCACAGCATGTGCACAGATGGAGTGAGAGAGAAAAGGGGAAGAGATACAGACGGCAAGCTGCGATGGAAACGTACGTGAATAAAATAAAAAAACCATGTGCTCCTTTTCAGCACAGAAACAAAATGACTTATTATGAAGTGCTTTCTGAAGCGGACTCAACAGAAGAACAGCACTACAGTTGGTTTTAACTGTAAAGTTTACATACTAACATTTCTAGGGAATTCAGGCAAGGATGCAAATGGTGAGACAAACCACATTGAAGCAAATACCCCGTCCCTATAGAGATGTTATATTCAAAAGCTCGTGTCAGTGTGAGTGGTTGTCTCTCATCTTGATACATTGTGGAGATGCAGCCTTAACAATTGTTTTTTTTTTTACACAACACAAATACAGTCATACGGAGCATGTAGGGAATCAGCTGATCTGCTGTTTTGCTACTGATTTCTTTTAATAATAAAGCATGCTTCAGTTTGCTTTAAGGAATATTTTACAATTTTGGCATTTGTATTTCTTTGAAAGATCAATGACACCAATTGGGGGGGAACATGTTGGCGTCATCCATCCCAGGTGTTTCACGTCAATCAAAACGCTTCCATATTTACATGGTTACACATAAAGAAATGATATACAATTCATGGTATATTAATGCTAGTTTCATCATGTTACAGAAACCCCAGCTATACTGGTGCCTTATTATTATTATGGTATTAACTTCCCAAAAAAACGATTTGAGCATTTGCTGATCTGTTTCTCCTGTCAGTCATAATCATCAATAGCGTTTTTCCTAATTATCTATGTCTTGATATCTCAGTATTACGGCAGTATTATGGCTAACATCACAATATTGTGGCAGTATAATCGTTAATATATAAGTATTACGGAAGTATTATGGCTAACATCACAATATTGTGGCAGTATAATCGTTAATATATAAGTATTACAGCAGTATTATGGCTAACATCACAATATTGCAGCAGTATTATGGTTAATATCTCAGTATTGCAGCAGTATCATGGTTAATATCTCAGTATTGCAGCAGTATTATGGCTAATATCACCATATTGTGGGGGTATAATCGTTAATATATAAGTATTACGGCAGTATTATGGGAAAAATCACAGTATTGTGGCAGTGTTATGGTCCTAGTAATCTGACAAAGGTTGGACCAGTGATAGAGCGAACATTTGGCCAATTTAAAAGCGGCCATAGTGTCCTGAATGAATTGAAATGCATGACTCTGTTCTGTGAGGGCTGTTGTTCTGTCTCCACTGGAGTGTGACTGGATTTAAAGCAGGGTTTGAAAAGCAGTGGATTAATTCATCCTGTTCCTCGGCTACAGTATCCCAGAACCCATTAAACCATACCTCAATACCGAATAAGGTCTAAGTGTTTCAGAGATTTTATTTTGTTGGCTTGGGGTAATCTCACAGCCTTTAATTAAAAGTTACCAAGTGATTGAACGCCTGCACACATGCACTCCCAAACTAACACCCAGATTCAATGGTTGCTGTTCCTTGACAGAGATCATTTGCTAAATCCAAACGCTATTCATTAATTTCTTCATTTGTTTCTTTGGTGGCTGGGCAACATGCTGTTAATCGCCTCGTTGGTTTCTTACAGCAGATAAAACATCCAAATATCTAAATATCATTCCCTTTATCTTATTGAGATGAATCTATATCTCAAAGGGCTGCTTATATTAAGTTATTATGAGTCTTTGCACATTTTAAGATGGTTAATCTGCTACTACAATATCATCAATTTCTACCAGTGGCGAACCGTGTCTATCACAACTGGACCTTCTGTAGACACACACACCCCCAGCCGCCCCCTCGGCATTATAATGTCCTTCTTTTCACTGAATTGTCGTCTTGAAAAGGGTACTCACAACAATTCCGCAACAACTTCCTCTTCACCTGTTGCACTTGCCATTTCAACGTTAAAAACAATAAAACGGCATGAATTGCTTCGTCGCATTCATCTAGACCCTCTGTCTCGAGCCAGTTAACTACCGGGCCTTCTAGAGTACCCTGGAACCGAGGGAAACTCTGAAAGAATACGCCCATTGGCTACAAATCAATATATGATTGGTTGATCAAACTGTCAGTCCAAACGTACGCTCTCATTCAGTGCAACGGCCAGGGCATTCTATCAAGGATATAGAATACCTTGGTTGAAGGATATTCTACCCAGAGACCCAGAACAAGATCTGATTGCTTTCTTTTCTAACACAAAACCACTGAAATGCGTATGCATGGTCCGAGAAGGACAAACAAATCAACGTAACACTGTAATATTACAGATCAACCACACAGATACGAGTCTCATTTATTAATTTTATATACATTTTATTACATTTTATTTATATAATTAAATTGATTTTTTGTTTGTTTTATCTGAGTGTTCCAGGGTATTCTCTGAATACCTTGAAGGCCCTGACGGTTCGCCACTGATTTCTACATTGTGTTTGTTTATTCTAGGGCTGAAACTAAATCATCAATAAGTGAATTGATAATTTAATCTTATACATTTACCCAATTAAATGGCAGAAAATAGGGACTCCTATTATTGGCTGTTGGCTTGTTTATCCAACCTTCCTGAACCAAAGACTTTCCACTAAATCTCGGTGAATCTACGCTCTGATCTTACTAATTAAAAACATCCATTTCACATTGAAGAACACAAATTAAGAGACTAGGGAATTACAATAAACCTCATGGTAGATTCACAACGTCTACGGCAGGGGTGTCAAAGTCAAATACACAGTGGGCCAAAATTAAAAAATGGGTACTAGTCGAGGGCCGGACTGGTTCAATGTTTATTGCAAAACTTATTGAAATGAACTTATTGCACATATTAAACCTGGAACTAACAAAGCTTAAATTATTGCCTATAAAAACAACATTAAACAATTAAATAATCAGTAGCATTCATTTCTTATGGCTCTATCTGCAGCTTTTCCTCAGTCATTTCTTATGATCACATTTTTCCACAGGCCAACAACAGCTTCAAAAAAACTATTTCCCTCAAAGAAAAAACCAAACATGCCCTGTTGTCGTGAGAGAAAAAGTGCAGAAGGAAACATCCAGTGAAACTCAGTTGCTGCTCTGTGATGCTAGTTCAAGCCAGATACTTGGCATCTCATCTTGGGGGCAAGTTCATCAATGTTTGGGGTCAGGCTCTGAGCAGAGGAAATCCTCAGGATTGAGTGAAGGTGTGCGTGCAATATACCGGCGGGCCAGATCTAATAGTAATTAAAAATTATCCTGCGGGCCGAAATTAAATCCACCAAGGGCCTGATTTGGCCCCCGGGCCTTGAGTTTGACACATGTGGTCTACGGCATCACCACCAGCTTCCATATGAGCAGTGAACCTGAACAACCTCTATAAAACCTCCTAGAGTACAGAGCACTGCAGCCAATATGTATGATACAGTTATATAGACTGTGTATGTACAGTACACACACTCCTTGGTAATGAGCTTGGGTATATTTCCCTGTGCTCTCTATCTCTGGTAATTGGTATGGAGACAGTCTGGCTCTGTTTTTATTGCTTTAACTGGATAACACTGGACTTCCCGTCTGCCGTATCCTGCAGCTTTATTTCTCCATGGGACGAAAGGGCGGGAGTTAGAGCAGACCTCCCTATTGATAATGATAAATCACATTGTATAGGACCTGTCCAAACTGTTCTTTCAAAGTAAACACAAGGAGAAGAAAAAGTACATATACAAACCCTCTTGAAATATTTATGAAGATGAATGGGGAAGATTTGAACAATTTGCTCATCTGTCACGTTTATTTTCTTTGTGTTCTTGCATTAATAATGTAGTGTTTTCTTCTTTTATCTCAACTTCATGATGCTCACAATGAAAAGGCATTCTTAATTTAGTTTTGAAATCCTTGTGTAGTTTTGAAAACACCTGTCAGACATTTTCTTGACTAACCATTAAATTCAGCTTTTCCGACACAAAAAACAAACCTCACTTAAAAGCTATTTCCCCATGAATTTCAAATAGAGTCTGCCTTACAAGTTTCTTATCACACTGTAACACATGTTTAATTTGATTTAAGTTGGAATTCTGAGAAAAAAGTCGGAATTCTGAGATAACATTTCTGAATTTTGAGAAAAAAATCTCAACAAAAACGTTTTGTACTTTCTTTATACATTCTCCTTTCAACAGGTTGGGCTCCTCACATATTTATTCAGACCATGCCGTACAGGGAGGTTCCCTTAATTTGCAATTTATCAAAGTCAACAGGCATTCTGGGAGGATAGCCAGAACTGTGGGCAATATCATGAATGTTGTGCCTTCTCGAGGCTATCTGTTTCTAAATATTTCCATCAGGCATACTTTAATGTGCCATTATTTCCTCTGCAGCATTGTGCTGTGCATCAGTTTTGCTTCTTATCATCACGTTCCCACTCTGTATCATCTTGGCAGCCGTGGTCACATTTAGTGTGTGCACAAACTTCCTAAAAGGTTTGAAATGTGGGGCTTCAGAAATATAACATAATTTATTTCAGCAGCCTCACATACACACACGCACGCACACATGCACGCACGCACACACACACACACACACACAGTAAAGTATTATTATTGTTTAAACGTGTTTCTTGATAAGTGATCATGTTCAGTTGAACCCTAAGCACTAAAAAGAATTTTAGAAAAAGTAAATTGGAAGTAATTTGTTGAAATGAGTCACCGCTCTTTTCATGCTGTCTGTTTCTTCCTCTCCTGGTCACACACACACACACACACACACAAACAACACACACACACACACACAAACAAACACACACACACACACATACACACACACACTCACACATACCATGTATACATCACTTCAGGGGACATTACATTGACTTACATGCATTTCCTGGAGACTTATCCTAACCTTAACCATAACCAACACATGCCTAACCCTAACCCTAACCCTAACCCTTACTCTAAACTTAACCAAGTCTTCACCCTAAAATGAATGATTCCCCTTATGGGGACCTCCATTTTGTCCCCATAAGGGAGGCGAGTCCCCACACGTGACTGTGTAACAGATTTAGGTCCCCAAAAGTATAGTAATGCTAGGCCACACACACACACACACACACACACACACACACACACACACACACACACACAGACACACACACACACACACCTACACACACACACACCTACACACACACACACACACACACACACAAACACACACACACACACACACACACACACACACACACACTCACCACCGTTGTAAGTGTCCAGCAGGCAGCATGATAAGAAGCCTCTCTCTGTGCATCACGGCTGAAAGCTGTGCAGATGGTCCCAAATAATACATAATGCAGGGCCCATTGGTGTAGTGCCAGTGTCAGGAAGGCCATTACAATAATGTGGAGATCTGAGGCGTTCTTTGCCGCCGCTCGCCACTCACCAGACACTTTTTTTCTTTTCTTGAAAAGACATAGTCTAATGTGAGAGGTTTTGCCTTGATGTCAAGTGCAATTTCCAGCTTCTTGCCTTCACATTTTGTCCCATTAACTCCCAAATAGCAAGGGCCAGAGATGTGTGTGCACATAGAAGACCAGGGTACTGATTCAAGACCACTCCGCTTTAATGGTTGAATATCAAAAAGTGCTTTCGTCCGCTTGTAACAGTCTTGAAAATGTGTGAAAAAGCAATAGTTTATAAGATATTAAACGTCCTTTTTAGAGCCATAGTGATACAATCAAGACGGTTTAAGTGCAATACAGATGCATATTGTATAGGTGTATACATCAGTCATTCAAAAAGAAGAAATTGCAGGACAGAAATGTTCAAGATGTTTATGCAAATTGATCATTTTGGTCATTGTTGTTTGTTTTTCCGTTTGAAATGTCCAATTTAGCACATTCTGTAAAAAAAAAAAGAATTTAGTCACATACCATCCTTATTGCTGTATTTCAATTTGTACATTTAATAATGCTTTTTCTGATAATGAATCCTCTATCTCTGACATGAATAATGTTTCGTCAAGGTGTTATCATCAAGCTAAAGCATACGAAACAGATTGGCATTGATCAGCAATTCCTGGTTACTCTCATTGGTCTAATTATATTAGCCGCTTTCACAATTTAGTTCCCAGATCTTAGTTCCCAGCACTTAGTTCCCAGCACTTAGTTCCCCCATGGAACTATCTAGTAAATCGCGTTCACACCGGAATAAGTCCCAGAGGGAAGATTACGCAAATTAAGCCGATGACGTCACTTCTTCTTCTTCTGGTTTGGGTTTACTGGCAGGCCGCAAACAACTTCACGGCGTATACTGCCACCCGAAGTCCCCGGCCGGAAGTCCCCGGAGTTGGGGTAAATCGCCAGAACGCCGACACCTCCTCATCTCCACCGCTCACATGTTTTTTTTGTGTTGCCATAAGTTAGTCTCTCTCCGTTGGTGCGCTGGGCTAATGCTAATGCTAATAATGCCAGCAAATACAATGGCGGCTGCACAAAACTTTTCAGAGTTTTACGGGGCATGGTTTGCAATTCGCCCAGCCAATCAGAAATTGGAACTTTTTTTCTCCCCATGAAAGTACCACCTCTCTAGCAGGGACTGAAAAGGGGGGAAAAGTTCTCATGAACTAAGTTCTCTTTTTGGTGTGAACGCAAAATCCCAGGAACTATCGGAACTAAAACGGAAAAGTACTCCGGTGTGAAAGCGCCTATTGTTATTGGTAGAAGGTAAGAACATTGTCCCGCCTCCCAATATGTGTTGTTGACACATTCTACACTAAAACAATAGCCGCTTTCACACCAAGTACTTAGCCGGTACTTGTCCCCGGTACTTGTTCCCCCCGAACTCTTTAGTCCCTGGAACTGTCCTAGTAGATCACGTTCTCACCGGAATAAGTCCCTGAGGCAGGATTACGCAAATGAAGCCGCTGACGTCACTTCTTCTTCTTCTGCTTTGGGTTTACTGGCACTCCGCAAACAACTTCACGGCGTATACTGCCACCCGCTGTTCATGAGGAATTGACTGAAGTTGTGGTTTTTGTGCTCATGTTATACAGCTTGGTAACTGAGTTATTTAAGCCAACTGGGGATATGACACAAATGCAGAGCCACCAGTCGAATGCAATAGCAATGCTGGTTCGGAAGCAAAGGCGCCTTAAGAAAAGGATTGAACGTTGGTGCGCTGGGCTAATGCGAGCAAATAAAATGGCAGCTTCACAAAACTTTTCGGAGTTTTTACGGGACCACGAACCATTTCCTCCCCAGGAAAGTACTATCTCTCTAGCAGGGACTATCTGGGGGTGAAAAGGTTCGCGCGAACTAGGGACTAGGCCCAGATCCTTTTTGGTGTGAAACCAAATCTCCCCCCCCTATCGGCCTAGTTCGGGGGGAAAAGTACTCTGGTGTGAAAGCGCTATATAGCTATAAAGATGCTTAGATATAATAAGAGAAAGTCCACATTCCTACTTTTCTACAACATCTCCACAAGCTTTGTTTTTTACTCACCAACCATCCAGATGCTTAGTCAATGCTTGCCACATCTCAGTGATTTATGGATAAGCTTTTTCAAACCACAGTGAGGAGGAAGCCGTTTTCTCATTTGACTCTGGTTAGAAAACCTGCCTTTAATCCGGTGTTAGATAAGAAGAAGCCACCGCTAACTACTCCACAAGCTCATTTACTCAGATAGGCACTGAGCTCAGTAATTACCTTCAGGTCGTCCACACACAACCAAACTCTTTGAGGCTTCAGAATGAGTGAGTCACACCAACGTGAGGTTATTATCTTCATTTCAATTCTGCTTGAAGGACTTCTTACTTTTGTGGAGATAAAAGTGAAGGTTAAAATCACTTCAAGTAAAAAGATCATCTGAGTGTGTCTAACTTAGACATTCCTGAAAGGTAACACTTCTGTAACAATGGTATTACATGATTGAAGAAGAGAAATAAGTCCCTTTTGGGGTTGACAAATAGTCATATTATCATGTATCAGTAATGGATAACATGTAACGCAACTACGTAATCAGGATACAAAAAGGTAACTGTATTCCCTTACAGTTTCATAAAAAAAGACGTAATCAGATTACTGTTACATTTCCAAAATGTGGGGATTACTAGCACACTCACAGAATTATTAGGTCCTAATATAGAGGATTTATGTATTTCAGTTGCATATCAAATGTCCATCCATTTGGATGACATAGTTCTTACATAAATTAACTAATAAACTCTTTGCATTGCAAATACATAATAACTACAACCTTATTATCAATACATCCAATGTTTTTCAAATACATGAGAACCAGGCTTACGTATTAGCTATAAATAAAGCCTATGCATTTTAAATTCATAAGATCCAAGTTTATGTATATCAAATAAATATAGCTTAATTGGTGCATTCATTTAATAATGCATAAAATTTATACATTTATTTCGTAATAATCTACTTTTATAATACATAACCACATTCCCCACACTAACAGCACTAACAAAAAATGAGTCAGGCCACCTTGTTTCACATTTTAATGCATCAAGAAATCACAGTACACACCCACAAAAAGTGGAGTACACGTTACTAGAGAAACTCCACTTCAATATATACATTGTATGCATTATTAAAGTAATGTGTGTGAGCTTGACTGTGTGTGTGTTGCTCTGTACTAAACAGAGCATTTTCTGGCTTTTTGGGCTTTTTTAAACCGTAGTATGTGCTCATGTGTTTCATTGTTGGTGAAAGGCTATACTGCCTGAATAAGCTTCATGAAAGGAAGGTTGTCCTATCAATAAAAGGACACATTTTTGATACTGAATATCTTGGTTTCTTCTTTTCTAAGGTCACATTGTTCTGTTGTCTTACATAATACACTTAACTTAAAAACAGTTTTTTTTTTAATTGTATTTTTTTCATGTCATCTGATATTGAGGTTATCCAAAACTATCGGAAAGTAATCAGGTTACATTACCTTAATATTTTGAACCTTGGATTATGTTACTGATTACATTTCTTACAGGAAACTAGCACATTTAATGGAATACATTTTTACAGTTCCCCTCCCAACCCTGGTCGTGACTGATATAAAAAAGTGAGGAGGCCTGCTGAGTCGTATAAATACCCTCTTGTCTGTTATGAACTCTTCCCTGCAGTCTCTAATTAATTTACTAAACCCAGGGCAATCCTCGCCCGAGGAGCTAGCAGCAGCTCTCTCTTTCTGTGGACTCTAATGTTATCTATTAGATCTAATTGGGAGGTAATTTCCTTAGCTGCCACAGGACTCTCGTGGATGAACACGCTCACAACATCAGAGTCCGAGCAGATGGTGCAGGATCACAGGAACATGAAAGCATCGCTCCTGATGTTCTTGCCTTTTAATCTGGGAGGTTGGAAAGGTTGACCTGCCAGTTTCAGAGCCAGATGTTTCCCTTCTGCTACTGCCTTTAGCACGGCTTTGAATCTTATTGTCTTAACAATAAGCAGTTTGGTAACGGTTTTAAAATGATATCAAACCAACTTATTTCATATCCTTTGTCCTTTTGTTCTCTGAAATGTGCTTTTTCCAAAACATGTTTAATACTGTATGTTTCACACAATACACATTAGTGAAAATGAGATGTATTGTGCGATAAATGAGGAACAAGATAACCAAGTTTTTAAAAGATATTTCTTTAAGCATTGTTACCAATAAAAAATACCGTTAAAGATCCATGTTAAGCTTCAGTCATAGCTACAATCAAATCTTTAAGTTTATTGAAATCTAGATGTGATCTTTGCACCTAACCACATATTGTAAATGTGTCTCTATTGACATATCTTATCATGTCCGTCTTGAATAATTCTTGGACGTGTTTAGCTTCTGAAATTCAATACCATAATGTTTTAACTTGAGATGCATGAAGTGGCGAACTCCAGTTGTGACATCCTGTTTTAAAACCCAGTTTTAACGGCTACAGTATGCAGTGTTTTTTTTTGTCTGGGAACCATCAAACTCATGGATTTATACCTCGTCTTCATGGATCATACTTTCGTCTCAACGATACCAGAAACAGGTTTGTCCATGTCTATTGTTGTATTTTGAAATTTGGTAGCTTTTGGTTGGACTCACTTAGCGATAAGTGCCCCAAATTATTTTTCTATGACACATAGATAACCTTAAAGCCCGCGTCACACTGTCCCGAAATTGACACCCGACACACGATAAAGGAAATGTTCAAATTCGGCTCTGATCGTAACAACATCGGGCCATTCGTGAGGGCATCTTAAGCCATCGTATGACCGCCGGTGGAGTTTCTCAGGCTCCGGCAGCAACTTCGTGAGTGGCAACTTCGTAAGGCACTCGTGAGGGCATCTTGTCAAATCGTGTCATCTTCGTGTTATCATCGGTGCCATCGGGCATTCGCCCTCACTCTGATCGGGGCGAATGCCCGATGGCACCGATGATAACAAGATGCCCTCACGATGGTCTTACGAAGGGCAAAATTGACACACGAATTCAACACGAAAATGAACCTTCGCAAGGTCCTTCGGCAATTTTTTGGCATGCCAAAGATTTTGCCACCGCTCACAAAGTTGCTGCCGGAGCCTGAGAAACTCCACCGGCGGTCATACGATGGCTTAAGATGCCCTCACGAATGGCCCGATGTTGCTACGATCAGAGCCGAATTTGAACATTTCCTTTATCGTGTGTCCATCGGGTTGTTTTATTGCACAACAAAATCATGTAAACATATTATGTAAATAACCCAATTTGTGTTCTGCGAAACTGAAAAGGATATAATATATTATTTTGAAGGCGAGTTGACAGGAAGTTGTTGAAGATGGATAAAGTAAAGAACAAAGTCTGAAAATATCAGTACAGTATCATAGTACTTTAACATAATTGTTTTTGTTACTTTCGTTGCAGTTGTAAAGTTGTGCAGTCTTAAATGTAATGTAAATGTTGCATTCGTGTGTGGTTCGGGGCCATCTTCATGCGAAATTCACAATTCCATATTCGTGTGTCCATCGGGTGTCAATTTCGGGACAGTGTGACGCGGGCCTAACTGTTTGTAAACCACATTCAAAACTCTTTCTGTCTGTAGTTAATTTTTTCATCTTATGAACCTATACAATTCCAAGTAAGATGTTTTAATTGCAGAGAAAAGTATCCTCTTTGCAATTATCTTATTGTGAGCACTAAAGTGATGTGAAACAAGAAAGGAAGATCTTTTAACGTCTTCGAATCAGATCACACATGACATCCTTGTTCTGGACGTAGCTTGGATTCATTTTGTCAGCAGGCTGCTGTCAGCTCTCCTATAGAGTGATGAGAGTTGAAAGTGGTTTGAATAATTAGCACAGTGAGGCGAGTTAGCGCCTTACCTTTCCTCCCCCAGAGTTTCCTTTCATGTCTGAGCTGGCCTGAGGCTCTGAGCTGAGTTTCTGAGAATCATTAGCCACAGCCGGCTCCTTGGAGATGACTGTGATTGCCGCTCTATGAAATGTTAGACACCAAGTGAGGCTTTTTGTCACTTGAACTGATGACAGTAGAGGAGAGAATGGGAGAAGGAGAGAGAAATGGAGGTGAGAGAGGTAATGACAAAAGTGGAGTATGAGAAAGTGAGGAAGAGAGAAATGAGTCTTGCATGAGGTCTTTAACAAGATCTGTAGGAAGAAATGGATAATGTCAGAGAGCACCAGATGTTAGCGAGCGTTTTTATTTTCAATACTTACAGGAAGAGATGATGACTGCGACAGTATGGCATGATCAGTGAACATTCAAAAATAAAAATAAAACACGGGTACAGTTTACAGTTTAAAAACACATTAGAAAAATAAGCTCTTTGTTATTTTTAACAATCCCATTTCCCCACTATTTACCCCCCTCTCCATTTGGATTCTGAGGCTATAGATATATTTTTTTATTAAAGTGATAGTTTATAATGTTAATAAGAAGAGCAATGGAGGGAGAGTTCTCTGATGTCGTTTTTTACTTTGGGCCGTGGTAATCCTAATAAGGTATGCACTGTTTTATTGAGACCTTCAGGGATATTTTCAAGATACTTTATTTGAAAGTTTATATTTTGGCAAGACCAAATCCTATGTGTATGGTCTGCAGAGGCTGATTTGCAACCACTTAAGAGACCCACTTATTATGGATTTCGAGTTCGGGGGTAATAAAGGAACGGGTTTTCGAGAAGAAATCATAAGGAGTGAGTGGAAGCAGACTGGGGGTGTTTCTCAATGTCGAGGAAGGCTGCTCCAGAGCCACTATTTCAAGCATACTACGTCATCGAGTCCCGCCGAAGGACTGTTCCAATGTCCAGCATACTTGGAATTCTACCGAGCCCGGCGTACTTCGTTTGGAGAAATTTCGAGGCTGCACATGTGTAGACTCCGCGGTCTTAAAATCCCCACAATGCTTTGCGCACGGACCAATTTCCCCAAATCTGTGGCGGAAAATGTAAGGCGGGGCCTCTCATATGACGGACACTTGCTCGCCTGTTCCACTCTTTTTTTTACGAATGCCAGGAAGTATTCTTGCCTCGCTTCTGAAGCAAGTGACTCGGAAGACATGTGCTACCAAGCAAGCGTACTCGAGATTGAGAAACACCCTGGGTTTATCCTACGTTTAGCCACATTTCTTCTGGTATCACTTTGTTCGTTTCCTTAAGGGAAAGCTTGTGTTTGTTTATCAATTCTTCTTAAAGGTAGGGTATGTAATTCACTTCAGAAACACTTTTTGTTATATTCCATGGAATACTCTTAACATCCCGATAGCAATGAATATATTAAATGCTTTGACAATAAATATATACAAATATTTCATCTGTGGAAGCCGTGGCGCTGTAAAAAGCACGACCAATCATCTGAGCCGGCCCGGCTAAAATAACTGGATGGCCTACCTGCCTGTCAGCCTTCCATCTGTGCACAAACTTATCTCGTGCCCTCATTGGTCATGTGCGCGTTCGTGTGTGTTGGAGGAGGGGCTCTGTAAGGAAGTCTGAAGGAAGGGGCAGATTTTTTTCGGTTGTGTACTTTCAAATTCTAGCGCACTCGAGCTGGTTTCTCCATTCTTACCTACCCTACCTTTAAGACAAATATGACATTATTATTTTGCATACACAGCAAACCTTTTATCTCATTTATTCCCCTTCAATACTGAAAAAATATACGTATTTTTGTATTCCCGTATTCTCATGTCTTTAGAGTTCTTGCTTCATCTCTTTGAAACAGGAAATCTTTTAGCTGTCATTTTGTCATCTGTGTCTCTCTCCATTCTTCTCTTTTTCCGCCCATATTCTAATTTTATCTCCCCCCAACCTTTCTTTGATCGGAGACGTCGTCTTCTTTGTGTCTAGTTTTTGCTGACCACTGCAGAAGCTTTGTCTCTGATTCTCATCCCGAGCTTTAGTGAGCGTTCCAAGGGCCTGCTTCTTATCTCGTCTAATTACCCAGCACCACCCTCTATGATGTCACTGTATTGTGGTAGAAAGTAAAGTGGTAGCAAGAAAACAAAGAATGAAAAGACGATTCCTGGAGTCTGAAACAAAAGAAAAGTTGTGGTAAGGGCTCTGTAATGTTTCTGAAAGCTGGTTACAATGCAGAAAGGCGGAGAGAAAGAGAGCCACAGTCAGCACAGAGGCAGTTTGATGAATCTGACGTTATTGTTTGAGCTGCCAGGAAGTGTCCGATGAGACAGGTGGAGAATGGCAGCGAGACAAAACTGCAAATACATGAATTTTAATAACCAGAGAACTCTGAATGCATGCTGTCTTTACCAACCTTTTATTAAAACGTAGCTGAAGGGACGAGAGAGGCGAATGATAAGATTTGGCTTTAAGTTTGGGTCTTACTTTGTGATGAATCCCTTCCTGTAGGCAGAGAAGTGACCATACCCATCACCAGAATTTAATTTTGGGTAATTAGATTTCAGTCCTGCTGCAGCTCCACTTTGTGATTTCGGCTGGTAATACATTTGTATTTGTAGAAGCCTTGGTTAGTGTCACTTTAATCCTTGGAGCTGCTTTGGTGCTTCAGGTTTTCAGGCAGCGGAGATATTATTCTGTCACACAACCCCCCCCGGCAAACCAAACGTCAGATCAATCAATATCTCCGGACAAAGATCATCTCTGTCGAGCTACGCCTGCAGCTTTAAAAACAAACCGCAGAGACGGATATAAAAGAAGATAACACACAGACAGGATGAATGTTGCTGCTGCTAAGAGAGTTAACCGTCCATTTCTATGTGAACTTCCTCTTATTTTATTCTTTACTTATTTTATCAGTAGAAGAAAAGAGGAGGGAAAGCAGATACTAAGACAGATCTTGAATTTGACTTGACAGCATAAAGATTTTTTTCATATTTGCCAGAGGAAACAAATGTACACACACAAACACATCTTTACTTTATGCGTGTGTTGTGTGCATCACTGTATTGATTTCACTTTCTTTTTGGGGCTTAAACAGTATAGGCAGTATGGATGACTCAATCATAGCTTTCCTGTTATCTGTGTCGTGTATGAAGTGCTCAAACAGACATGTTTTATGTTGAAAGAAATATACTTTTACGTATAGATATATAATGTAAATTATTGTCTTTTAATGTCGGCAACAGAATGGTTAAGATGTTTTATCATGCTTTTATTGAAAGTGTGCTCTCCTACAGCATCATATGCTGGTTCGGCAACGCCACTGAGGCACAGAAAAAGTCAGTCAGGAGGGCCGTATCATTGTCCAGTAAATTGTCAAAAAAATCTAATTTTCTAGTCTCGAAAGCTTATACAAGGACAGAGTTTTAAAAATGGCACACAATATTGTGAGTGACCTGAGGCACCCTCTTGCCTCTTATTTTGAACTGTTGCCATCCGGGCGGAGATATCGTGCCCCTCTGTTTGAAAAGAACAGATCGAGGCTGTCTTTCGTCCCACAAGCCATCAAACTCCTTAATCAATGATGGCTAGGACGCACCGTTTACCCACTGTCCCCCCCCCCTCTCGCAAATGAGGGCCTAGGCCCCTTTTCATGTCTGCCGACATCTTCTTTTTTTTTTAATGTCTGTTCTTTTTAATCTGTGTCTATGTTGTTGTCAGTGACGTATGTTTTATCTTTTTAAATGTCTTGTGATTTGGTGCAACCCATTTTCCCCTCGGGGACAAATAAACGAATACTACTACTACTGGATGTAGAGTTTGCTCTGCTTCAGACTACATTCTTAAAAAAAAATGAATATTGTAAATGAATACTTTTTAGTTGCTTTTAATCCCTCAGAACATAAAAAATGCTGTGACATAATTTGCACCTATTGATTTACATTGGGGAAAAGACGTCTGTAAATCTCGTATTAAAAACAAATAGATTTATTTCCCATAAAACAAATGAAACGAAAAAATGAAACGTAAGTCAATACTCAATTTATTTGAGCTTGTCCTTGTTGAACTTATTTATGATTGCCCATATGCTCGTTTGAGCTCAGAACAACATCATTTCTCTTTTTAATGAAGTTAGTTCCCTTTGGTGTTGTGATTTCCCAGCATCCTCTGTAGGAGGTGAGGTGCAAAAGTTGAGAAACATTGGTTATAAACATGATTCATCAGCACTGCTGCGACTATGTTAAGAGCCTGGGTGGTTTGATTATATGCTGTAGTAATAAATCATTGATGTTTTACAGGTTGTTGGGCCCCTATAATGGGACCCTGAAAAAATGTGTAAAGGTGAAAGTAGCACAAGAAGGTAAGGCATGCGCTACGATGCAAAAAAGGACAGAAATCCACAATCTTCCATTTGATTTATGACTGTTTTAATTAACTCAGACATGCTACCGTACATACATGTAAATATAGATTTCATTTCAGATAATTGTTGTGATATAAACAAAAAGAGACAGGCAGTACAAGATTCCTCCCATAGTATGTAGAGGCATTTGTTCTACTTGTACCTTGTTTTTCCAATGATTTATTTGACAAATATTGGCTTATTGCACTTTTCATACAGCGGATGCTCAAAGTGCTTTAACAATTTGGCACAAAACAAACCAAAAATTAGGGAAACAAATAATATATTTAAGCATAGCTCACGACAGGCCGTGGTATAAGGTCATTATATCACAGTTAAGGGGCGTGGTTCGGCCCAATGGCTAAAAATAATATATAAAACATAGAAAATAGACCAATAGGAAGGATGAATATGAATATTGAAAGCAACCATTGCAGCCTTAAACTACTCCAAGACCACATCTGAACCGTGGGCTTGGAGGTTTAAAAACAGGGTGTGTTTTTTTTTTAGATATGAGACTATAAATTAGATTTACTATTGTCCTTTTGATCTGACTCTACTGATATGCTATCAAGCCTTTGACATTGTTCAAAGGGTCACAGAGGAAAGGGCAGCGATACAAAACCCTTTTGCAAAAATAGGGTCAAACCGTGCAGAGTGATGTATGGATATTGAATAAATAGACGCTGCAGGGACCGACAGAAGCGGTGCTGTGCTGTGCTGTAAGATAAACTTCTTGCTGAGCAGACAGTGGGGATCCTCCATGTTTTCTGGTGTCCTGCGATACTGCTTTATTGATCACAGTGTTGCTCCGAGATGAGAGAGGATTGAGTCGATTGCTCAACACGAGAGACCCTTTCATGTTCTCCTCGACGGCTTAACTAATGACCTGCAGCGGGGAGAAGGAGCGGCCGCAAAATACAAGTCATATTTCAGGTTTTTACTATAATTTGTGTGTGTGTGTGTGTGTGTGTGTGTGTGTGTGTCCGTATTTCACAGAAGCCTACTAATTATGGCAAAACAATGAAAAGGAGACTGCCAAAAGGCCTGTATATCCCAAGTGTACACACACACACAGAGACCTACACACACACACACACACACACACACACACACACACACACACTGTATGTGGATGTAGAAAGCGAGTGACAATTATCTCATGGCTTGGAGCACATCAGCGACCTGAAGCAGATGAGTTGGGACAGAACGAGGAGTAAGAGGGAAAAATGAAACGCAAAAGGAAAACAAGTCACATTCATCTCTGTTTGCCTCTTTGCACTTCGTTCTGTCTCAGGAGACTAAAACATCCAGGCCATCAGCCACAAACATAAACAACTTTGCTGCATCAATGAAAATGATACAGCTGTGTTAGTGAGGGGTCGGATTCCACTTCAATTTAGGAAAAGAAGAAGGGGGAAAGAAGGAGGGGGAAGCCTATTCTGTGGTTGTGCTAACTATTGTTGCTAACAGTGAGTGGATAAAAAACAAAAAAAGGTAGTGCTTTTTAATTTTGTTTGTCTTTTGTTATGAAGTGTAAAAAAAGAAGAATGCTTTTGCAAAAACAAAAACATCAACCAACAAAATCCTTGGTAAAAAGGATAGAAAATAGATTATTAGAAGATACTGTACGCACTAACAAAAAATATATCAAAAGGCAAAGAAGGGTTTATTTGTAATCCTGCTTGCTCGATGGGAAAGTGGCTGACTCTGCAAGAAGTGGTTATTTCGCTTTAAAATATTCGACATGGTGTAAGAGCTCTAGTGGAGCAAGATTGAACCATCTTTACATGCTGGTGTAGCACGAATAGCATCAGTTATACATAGCACTGGCATTTGTCAGCAGGAATTGTAAATAAACCTGTCTGTTATTTTCCACTGCAGACTTTCATCAGCACGTTGTTGCAGAGACATGATGACCTCCAAAATGTCTGCCAGCTCTATTTTATCTTTGAAATCCGCCCATAAAGCTGCAAGCGGCAGTGATGTGTTCTCTTTAAGTGCACGAGGCTGAGACCTGAGATAGTCATGTGATTTATCAACACATCAGTCACATATTTCAGTGCTATCTGTGTACCTGTGTACATCTCAGGAGCGATTCGTCCTGGCACTGTGTGAACTCGCTGTGATAACGCCTCGTTCACTCACTCTGATGGAGGAGCTGCTATATACAAACCCAGGTCACAGCAGTGTGAGATTAAGATGCATTTTATTCCACTTGCAGGGTGTCACTGTTGTGTCTCGTCAGATTTGTTAGTATTATTTCTCTGTTTAGTTAATATCGTCAAGTCCGCGTCTGCTAACCCTTTTTTGTTGTCTGTCATTTCCTGTTTTACTTTGTTAATCTCTTCTCTCATTTCAGGTAGTTCGACTCCTACCCTGTCAGTGTGTTAACTGACCTGAATACCTGCCCCGCCCTTATTGTTTGCACCTGTAGAGTCCCTTGTGTGTGTATTTATTCTGTGTTTTCTCTGTGCCAAGTGCCAGATCGTTTCGACCCTTGTGGTACTTGTCAGCCAGTTGTTTTCTGAGCTACAGTGAATCTAAGTTAGTTTTTTGTGAAGTCATTTGAGAGTTTGTATTACCTTGCTTATCACCACAAGTAAATCCTTTTTTGAATCATCTTTTGTCTGGAGTCGTGCATTTGGGTCCAATAATTTTTGTGTGTGCCCCAGTCATAACAGTCTTGTACGCTGAAGATACACCAGCAAGGACGTGTGGAACTCTCTGGAGGAAACACAGGGATTATAGCTTTTGCAGACCATTTACGTGCAGAAAACCCTATATAACACACTACAGGAAAGTAAGAAACCCCCATAAAACATAATAGAAGGAATGAAAACACTTTGAAATGATCTCCTCCTCATGTATCAACACTTTCCTCAAGCCTTCCCCCTTTTCAGCTCCTTCTTTGCCACCACATTTGAACAGGATACATTCCCTGCTGTGTCCGCTGTTTACAATGAGTATTGAGCTCGAAGCAGCAACGCATAAAGAGGCGGGGGTTTTGTCTGTGAAGCAGAGGCTGAATGTAAGGGGCTCATTAATAACCCCAAGGGCAGCGAGAGGCAACCAGTAAAACATGTCTGTTATTCCATTGTTGCATGCTAAAGAGGCAAGGACAGACTGTAAACATTGTCAGATTTCTCACAAGGGGCAGCATGGCAGGGTTTCTGGAGCTTGACCATACAGTGTTTGCATTAAACTGGTATTTTGGGGGGGCATGGACGAACTGTCTTGAATACTTTGTTATTTCCATGCAGCTCTCATTAACATCAGAACACTGACAGAGTCCTTTTGTAATGTTTAGTAATTTCTGAAACAATGGGAGCTTGATTTAGTACATCGTGTAAAATGGATCTACCGTGCAATCAACCCTGTTTTATGTGAGACAGCTGTCACTCGTTTGTCTCTGTACTCTGTAGTGTAAGGCCCCGTCCACACGGAGACGATTTCAGTTGTATCCGCTAAAGTTCTTTATCGTATAGACGGTTCGAAAGGCCCTATACGACCTTTTCCTGAATCGATGACGCCATAGCCCCGCCTTCCAACCTCTCCTGCTCACCCCCGCGTCATTCCTGATGTGTTTTGCCAACAACAACAACAACAATGGCGGATCACAGGGTTGCGTTCGTGCTCCAGACGCTACTGATCATGATACAGATTTTAGTGCAAAAATCTACAGCTCCTCTACCACAACCATCAGCAACAAGTGGACATGGAGAACTACATGAACTACCTTGTTTGTTTGTTTATGCCTTATGCCCATGCTCGGAAGTCTTCTTCCTGCTGGTATATTTTGTGGCGGAAGTACAGCGCCACTTACAGGCCCGGCATATGTACTACAGCGTCTCCACCGGTTTCGAGCGGTTTCGTGCGGACGGACACATTTCTTGAGCCGATTCCGTGTGGATGGAAGACTTTTTTGAAATCGACTTCGGTTCGAAATCGGTTTCGTCTCCGTGTGGACGGGGCCTAATTCAAATACCTGCTTGATTGACTTACATAAGGCTTCTTGATGAAGGAGACGTATTGTTCTACATTTCAACAATCCATATTTACTACATTACTGACTGTATATTCCTGCACTGTCACAACCCCAACTGGGTCGGGCACAAGAAATGATTCTTCAGTCCTAAGATAATGTCTAATTCAGAATTTTTGACTGTTCTTGTATTTCTACCAGGGCATAAGGTCGTCCCAGGGACAATAGCAAATGTATTTGGACTGATGAACACAGCTCATGTTATCTGGGCGATGTTTCATTGAGTTTCATTAGAAAGTTCACTTCAGGTAACTAGTTTTGGTTGAAGGCATGTAAGGGATGATGTGCAGCGACCTCTTTTTTTAACCTCTACTTCTCTCCTTTGATCCTCCTTAGCAACGGCCATTATTTAGCATGAGAGCGTGTGTTATTGAGTATTAAAAACCTCTGAAATGTCCTAATCGAGTATTCAAACAGGCCGTGTAATAAAGTGGCATAATGTTAGGTTCAGATCTAACCTTGCATAATATAGTTTTTGTCGAGAAACTTGGTTAATGCTTAACTTACAAAAACCAGTACGCAAAAGTTAACAAAGGAGTATAGAAAAATAAAACCAGGTTGCATGAAACTGCATTTTGAAGAGAAGATCCCACCCTGACCCTGATGTCACTCAGTCTAACCTCGGCTCACATTAGCTTGTGGATCAAGAAGCATCAGCACTCGTTTAATTACATGCATGCAAAACTCTTTTCCACCTCATTTTGCAGCCGGGGAAACATGGGAATGGAGTAAAGCACTTTCACACAATCATTAAAGAGCTTGACCTAAATTGACGAGGACCACTGGCTGATACATGGATGGTGATATTGAAGCTGTTGCCTTTCAAATTTTCAATCCATCTCTCACCACCGTCGTTCTTTGGCTTTCAACATCTGTGTCTTTCTCTCCCCTCCCCACGTTTGCTCCATCTTTCTTCTATTTTCTTTATCTTTTTTCCCCCGAGTGGATTCAGCGTTCCCTACCAGCTGAAAGTGAGCCTCTTCTGTGCCTTCAAGCTAAATAATCTGAACCAATATGAGTTAGAAATTCTAATGACTGCCTTCGTCCTCCAATCCAACTGCTCCCTCTTTAGCTTCATTGTGTCGAGGTGCCTCATTCCCATCATACAATTGATCCTTAGGCAGCGCACTCAAAAAGCTGCGTAATACAGTTTGAGACGAGAAAGATCCATCTTTTTTATCCCTGCTTGTGTGTTGTTGTTGTCCTTCTCCTTGTGTTTTGAGTTGTTGGACACTTTTTTTCCAGAAGGTGATGGCTTTTACCCATACCAAACTTTTATTTCTCTGTAAATTACAGGAAAAAAAGCAGAAGATACTGCAGGGAATCTACCCAGGAGATTTCATTATAAGATCCAAGCTGGAGTTTGAGGATTCATCCATGCACTTTACTCCAAGCAGGATAACACTCTTTGTAGAAGCGTTCAAACATCTGCAGTGACAAGTGAATTTAATGAGCATCTATAGGGGAGCTACTGTATATATGTGACATGCAGGGTGTGTTTGAGGTATAGGGGCCAAAAGCAGCATGTTGTAAGGAATCTGTTTCTGTGAAGTAGATGTTTAACGTGTCTTCGCACCGGGATAAATGTGGTAAGCAAGTTAAGGGAAACGTCCGCCTATAAAGACAGAACTATCAATCACTCCATCCGAAGGGGTCAGTGTAATAATGGTCCAGTGCCAGTCAACACATCGTGTGATCAATACTGAGACCAGTAAGATGCTGATGAGCTAACCAAGCCTTCTTTGCATCACTATGAAACAGACAGAAAATCTTTAGAGTGCTCACATATGAAGCATGTTCCCTCGGATCAATAATGAGAACTTTGTCCAGGATTATTTATTCGATTGTTATCTGTTTCTGAATCGGTTCACTTCCACTGCCTTATACACTTGTGTTGGAATCTCTTGGGTTTTCAACACACATATTTCACATCTCTTCTTGCAGTTCTTTTAACTGCGTTGACACTTACATCTAAAGGCACGGACACACCAGGCCGATTATCGGCGTCGGTGGGCGTCAGGCCGAGATGCGTCGACACGCCCTACTCAGATTGGTGTGTCCCGCACCATCGGGTCTTTTCAGCCGGGCCGACGCCTTTTCGGCCGAAAACGGCCAAAGGCAGTCGGCAAAAGAAATCACTCTGATTGGCTGTTCAGCTTAGCGAATCAGTGCATGAGAAGCGAAACGGAAGTGAGGGACCCAAACAAACTATTAAGAAGGCAAATCTGATATTTCATTTAACTCCAGCTCTCGACACAGGTTCGGGAAAGCCCCATGAGCTTCTCGCTGTAGAGTGAAAATGGAACGCACACGCTATTTGTTGTTTGTTTATATCACGCAGTCTGTTCTTCTTCTCTCGGTGTATCACGCAGTCTGTCTCTGGTTGTTGCCTCTTTTGAATGACGAATACACACTACCCGCCTGCTGGTAAGGAGAGTTATTGCCACTCACGCATGCGCAGTTCGTACGTGCTTCTTGGCCGTCGGCTGAAGTCTTTGCGGTGTGTTCCAGTGCGACACATGGCCAAAACGCAGCTGACGCGAGGCGACGCAACAGTCGGGGTCCGTCTGTGTCAGTTCTTTGTGTCAGATTGGTGTGTCAGGGCCTTAAAGCGCTCTGCAGGATTCACTATGACAGTATGCCAGAGACTGTGCTGACAAATATAAAGGTATAAATAAGTGAGATTTCATCATTCGTAGAAATGCCAGAAAATATCACTTGAATCCAGAACCATCTCATGGACTGTGCCGCTCTACAGAACTAAAACGTCTCCCTAAGTTCATGAAATGTCCAACACATTGTATGTGATAGGCTTAGGGGCGGGACATCTCTAATCTGTTGACCAATCACAACAGAGTCGGCCTGCTAACCAATCAGAGCAGACTGGGATCTGGTTTCAGACAGAGGGTGAAAAGAGGTGCTGCAGCACAGGCAGTATGAGAAAAATAAAGAGCTTTTGGAACTTTTAAAGCATGAAGACATGTCCCAGTAGAGACACAAAATACAAATATGAAAACGGGAATAAGTCCCAGAGGGAGGATTAGGCAAATGAAGCCGCTGACGTCACTTCTTCTTCTTCTGCTTTGGGTTTACTGGCAGGCCGCAAACCACTTCACGGCGTATACTGCCACCCGAAGTCCCCGGAGTTGGGGACTGGCTTCAGTAGAAGCTGCTGGGACTCCCAGCAGCTTCTGTTGGAGACTGGCTTCAGTAGAAGCTGCTGGGACTCCCAGCAGCTTCTACTGAAGCCTTCCGAGTAAATTGCCAGAACGCCGACACCTCCTCATCTCCACCGCTCCCATGTTTTATTTTGTGTTGCCATAAGTTATTTCTCTCCGTTGGTGCGCTGGGCTAATGCTAATGCTAATAATGCTAATGCCAGCAAATACAATGGCTGCTTCACAAAACTTTTCCGAGTTTTACGGGGCGTGGTTTGCAATTCGCCCAGCCAATCAGAAATTGGAACCTTTTTCTCCCAAGGAAAGTACCTGCTTTCTATCAGGGACTAAAAAGGGGTGAAAAGGTTTGCAAAAAAAAGTTCTAGTTCCAGATCCTTTTGGTGTGAACACAAAATCCCAGGAACTATCGGAACTATTCCTGGGAAAAGTACTCCGGTGTGAAAGCGCCTAATGTGAATCTATCTGCAGATGGTTGTTGTAACTAAATCCTGTGATAATCAGCTTCTCCGCGCCACTCTCTGCTTGTGTTTCTGCTCCTCGTCCTGTTGATTCTACTTCTATCACGCTCTCGGGTATTTCTTCTTCTTCTTCGCGTGTGTGTGTGTCGCAGCGAGGCATAGGGTGCGTTTCACAATTATGTGAATCTGAACACGACCGTCTGACTGACAGGCGCTCTGCTTGTCTCTCAGAGGGCCAGTGAGAATTGAGTAGCAGTAATCCACCACACACTGCTGGGATTTCACACCGAGACTCCATGCCTATACTCTGAATTACTTGCTGCCAAGGGAATTTCACACTGACACACACCAGGGGTCCCCTCTGCTCCTACTGTGTGTGAGTGTGTGTGTGTGTGTGCTGAGAGAGTAATTAGATGATTGATGTGGCTGCCCAGGGATTAAAGAACACACACAAACACACCCTTCCTTCTTCTCCACTCCTCCCACACCGGTCACCATCAGTCGGCTAATTGCTTTACACTTCAGTTTGCTGAGTTTGAGGATTGAATCACTATTCAATTAGAAAATTGAGCCATTGTCCCATGAGCCTGCAGCCTCAGACACACTCAGAAACACACACTTAGTTGTGATGATGAAATAAAGGGGTACACGTCGTGATGTGGCGTGTGATCAATGTGATTATTCCCCTATTTTGAGATAAAGAAGTACAAGAAAGGGGTAGGAAAGATTTCTGCAGATCAGTTTTGAGTCTTTTCAGATAGATGATAGAGGAGTGTTATACTCACAGTAGTCGCAAATGGAAGAAATTAAACATGTGAAGTCAGATTTAGAGATAGCCCTCTAGTCAAGGCAAGTGTATTCATTGCTAAAAAAAGGTTAAGTACTAACACTTTATAAAAAAGGAGAAAGAAGGAAAGCTTTCTGCTACGAGGTTTGGAGTCTGTTCGGGTGAAGGTGTGTTTTATTGATGTCAAAACCTGTGCACATAAAAATCGAGGACAAAATTGTATCTGAATAGAAAAAAAAAAAGAGGAAAATGTAAAGTCAGTTTTGGTGGCAAGGCAATTACATAAAGGCAATTCAAAGTGTTTCATAAAAAAGGTAAAATAGGACTAGCACTTTAAGGGAATGGGAGTAAAGCTTTCTGCAGAGTCTGTTCAGGTAGAGAAGTTTTTAATCAATGTCAAAATACATGCACATAAAAAAAGAGACGTAGTGGCACAAAACAGTATCTGCAAATATGAAAAAAAGGAAAACGTAAATGTCAGATTTAGTGAGAGTACTCAATAATGCATTGAAAGGTTTATTTATTTATTAAATTAGAATAGCAAGGCAATTCAAAGTGATTTTAAAAGGAAAAATCCTTAAAATCTGTACAAAATAGTGCAAAAAACCTGTTATAAGGAAGTAAAAAATAGGAAAGCCTTGTGGAGGTCATGTTTGAGTCTGATTAACATGCAGCATAAAACACATTTGCGTTTCAGAAGATGGTCTCCATGTTTCAGCCTGCAGGATACTGAGACTCTCATAATCCACAGAGACGTGATTGGTAGGTCTCCGTGTCCTTTCTGATAAGGTCTTCACTGTGGAGCCAATTTTTCTGGAGACTGAAAAGCCTACAGAGTGAATCCTTTTCAAAAGTCAAGGACACCGCATGCATGTCGATAGAAAACCACCTCGTTCCTCTTTTAGCAACGTTTTTATTGCCTAAGGATTAAACGTCTGAACCGAATCAAACTGCAATTCGTCCAGTAGTTGTTGAGATATTTCAGTCTGGAGCAAAGTGTTAGACTTGTTACCTGGAGCCTCAAATAACCGCTGGCGTGGCCAAAAAGAATCAAACATTTTATTTAATTCTGACCAGCTCTAGCCCAGTTTCAACCCTGAGCTACTGTACGGACACAGATTTTGAATCAGAGCTTTCAATCTGGCGTGCTGTTTCATAATCAGGATCAAAGCGGTACACGCTGCGTAGGGATACGCTTAGTATTGCTCAGCATTTACTGCAAGAAAGTAAGTCTGATAAACAAGTGTTTGCCTGCTGCAGTCAGCGTTTCCAATTGAAATCCCAACACTAATTAGCCTGGATGTTGCAGAGTTGCACATTATTTTGTCATATTCTCTTAATTCACACACACACACACATGGACACACAAGTCAGTTGCAGTGTAGGCCCATGTTTGCTGTAATTAATCAGCGATGTGGGATTCCATTGGCCAAGCAGAATGTAAAACACTGAATTTAAATGGGGAGAGCAAATATTAGACGCTGGCTGTGGCCGCGCATACTCATTCAGCGGCACCTCCTACAAAACGCTGTATTTTCTACCAATTACAAGGCTTATCTCTGCGGGGTGATCCACTTGTTTGGCCCATCAATAAAAGTACTGTGTTTTTTGTTGTCTCAGGAGTATCAAAGGAGCCATCCACTTGATAGCATGTACAAGGTCAACAGGACCATGGATTTACTGAAACCAGCTGCTGAGACGGGAACAGAAACCAGAGTTTACCCTCCTGCAGACACTAAAGGGAAACACTTTTAAAATGTTGTCTTTTGAACACAGATGCCAGCAGACTGCTATTATGAAACACTGCCTGATTGTAGATAGTGTTAACAAATTCAGCTACGCCACTTGCATTCAATGTTAAAACCAATATTTTTTCTCTAGAACTCATTTTTCACAGTTAATAAATGAAGATAATTCCCCATTCCTTTAAATGTTACCATATATTTTAGATACTCACCATAAATTAGTAATGAAGTTGGATTTCCTTTTTTTTAAATATATAATTTAGGCCAACAGTGCCTTTTATTAATGAGACTGTTTTAAAAGGGGGAGAAAGAGGGGGTGACATGCGTAAATGGTCCCAGGCCGGATTCAAACGTGGCAAGCCCAAAGGAAGTTTGATTTTTAAATATATTACGTTATTATTACAGTTTCGACCGACAACCAGGCGCCATTGTCAAACTGTTTAATCTACATTTGTGAGAGTTGGATCTGTTAGAATAAGATACCTTTCAAAACATCAGCGCTTTAACTGAATATTCAATAAGAAAAGCAAAAAACAAAGGTTGATTAGACTAAAAAGCGTTATAAATTCCCCGTGGGATAACTCATTTTCCGCCAATTTAACTCACAGACTCACAAGATCGACATAACATTTACAACAAATACACAGTATAACTCGATAAAGAGCCATTCTAAATTAAAAGCTCAAAATAATAACGCTGTTGGAATATAAATGTCCTGAGAATATGTACTCAAATAAAAGTTCCCAGGAAGACAACCCTCAACTAATTAACATATTGTAAGATTTGTATTTCAATTATGAACCATGAAAAGTAATATAAAAAGAGACGTATTTTTTGTCTCCTCTTGTGGTTTCCACTATCTCTAAACCACAAACTGTTTTCCTGCTTGTTAAAGTAAACCCAGGAGAATATCATTTCTCCTGCGATGCTCTCCCTCCTAATAATGATTGTTGTAGCAGATAATAGCTCTAATGAAGCAAAGAAGTGGTTTGAAATCCAGAGGTGGAGGGAACCTTTTAATCAGCGCTTGAGGTTATCCTCTTTGTCTTTTGTTCTGCTTTCTTTGACAGCAGTTCAGCTACTTTTTTTATCAGGACCTTTTGGTTAAAGAAAATCAGGAATGAAGTGGATGAGATGCAATCATACACTAACTGCAAAGCTATTTCTGGCTTTATATAGGATCAATTTACATTTAAAAGTGATGTACTTTTATGTTTAAAACATTGACGACACTTTGTTTCCACTGCCTAGATGATAAACCTTTTTTAACTGAGACGAGCGGCTCTATATCTCTTTAGCTCGGTCCTTTCAAAGACAAGTCCAAGTGTTCATGCATTCACACACAACCTCACCTTCGTCTGCTGGGCAAAACACTTTGGTGTTTTGCCCAGCAGACGAAGGTGAGGTTGTGTGTGAATGCATGAACACTTGGACTTGTGCACGTACGTGGTTGCAGCTTTTTCAACGTTGTTGCATTGAGCTGCGTTGTTGAATGGAGTGCTGCAGCACAATTAACTGAGCTCAAATTGACTAACAAAACGTGAATTATATTAATATCCTCCTCTAATGCTTGCATCTACGTGTACACTTTGCTATCCTCATCTTATTGGCTGTTGTTGGAAACGATAGCATTAGTTTAGCTGTGATTTTTGCCACAATACTGCTTCAGTCTAACAAGCAACAGGTGAACATGAACGTTAAGTGTCCAATGAAACAAATACAAAGTTATCTGTGATCATTTTACTGTACTGTTAAGGCTTGCACAACGAGTCAGGAAAGGCCACACCCAAAATAAAAACATCTGCTTTTAAACTTTCTTCCAATGAGAAAACACGCTTGGGCTCAAGGCCTGTTTTTTTCCACTGCTAACTGCCTTACATATCATATTTTATTTTACATTTCCACAATCACAGCCTCTGGCAAGCCTTATGCTCAGTTCCATGTGTTTTTCATTTCTGCTACACTTTGAAAAAACATATCCTCACACTCCTGGGATACATAGATAACTTGCGATATGTTCAGCGCTGTAATAATCTTCTCCTGGTCCAACAGCACAGCTTTATTACTGGCCCTATATCTTGCCTCCACATATGAAATGAAAACAGGACTTTGTTGGAAGTTGTATTTTATTTCCTGTGTGTCTGTGTGGGACTTGTTTGTGTATCTAATCCTTGAACCGATAAAAAACATTTATTGTGTGTACAAACGAGGACCATACAGTATATGCTTGCAAGGAAGGCTTTATGAAATGACGTACAGCATAATAAAAGCTTGGCAGAGGGAATGAAAGAGGGTTAGCAATATTGCTTTATCTCTTTTTGGGAGATATATAGTACAAAGGAAGTAAAAAGAATTGAAACCAGCAGTCCTTCCTTTTGGTTCCCTACAAGCTGTGATCTCAACAATAGATTATTATTCCTATGACTTCTTCTGCTGCTGACACCCATTGTTTGATGTAGTGCAGGGGTCGGCAACAGGCGGACCGCGGTCCGGATCCGGACCCAGACGCCGACCTATACGGACCCGGACCTATAATCAATACATTAATAGGGGATTTCAATTTTGACGGGGCGATTCTATTTTAACTGCTGCCGACAGGGGGCGAAAGAGACGAGTGAGCGATACAGGGAGAGAAACACAGAAGAAGAGACGGGAGAGCGGCAGATAGAAGCGGAGAGGAAAGTGAGTGAAGTGAATAATTAGCGATACAGGGAGAGAAGCGGAGAGGAGAGTGAACAGGCGTGTTAGCGGCAGACAGGGAGAGACAAATAATTACACATGGCGCTCTCCAAGAAGAGGAAAGTGGACAGTGAGAACAGAGCTTTTAACCCTGAGTGGATGGACTCATTCATGTTCATCCGGCCCACTGGGAGCACAGAACCAGTGTGTCTCATTTGTTCAGAGACCGTGGCGCTCATTAAAAGGGCCAAAACGCCACTATGAGACCAAACACAAAGTGTTTGACCAAACATTCCCTCTCAAGTCAGAACTGAGGTCACAAAAAATAAATATCGTTCCAGGGCGGGCTAACCGAGGCTAACCAATGAGCACCTGCATGTGTGTATGAGAATGGCCCTGACACCATTTCAGCCCAGATTTAAACTCTTGGCAGGACAAGCTCAAGCTCAATCTCGCACTGAATAAAAAAAAGTGAGTGAGGGACTGTAATATGAGAGGGAAAGAAAGAGAAACATTAAAACTGTTCAATTGTTATGATGTGTAAAGACTGATATTGTTCTATAATCGTCTGAAACTGTTAAGTCATGATGTGAAACGGTTAACAAAGAAAAAGGGAAACTCAAGCTGCTGCTACAATTTATTTTATTTATCTAAAATTAAGCACTTTTAAGATGCCCACATTTTCAAAAGCTATTTTATTTATTTTCTCTATTTTATTTTTAAAATTTAGCCAGAGAGGAACATTACACATATGAACAGTATTTTACTGTATATCTGTATAGTTCAATGTTAATTGACAATAAATATTGTTGTTTTTGAATTGTACTTTCTTTATTTGATTGGCAGTCAGTTGTTGATTACATGCAGACGTTGATAAAGCTACAGCTACTTCAATATATATCACACTAATTAATAAAGCAAGTTAGACATTTTGAAGTTCCGGACCTTTGCATGGGGAGATTTTCTCTAACTGGACCTCGTTGAATTTTAGTTGAATACCCCTGATGTAGTGTGTACCTTTAACGGCTATGTATGTACGGGCAGGGGCGGCGGGTACTGTAGGCAAGGGAAGGCTAAGCCTTCCCAAATATTTTTGTCACTGCATCCTGGTAAAATTAAAATATAATGTATAATGTTTGTGTCTTTGACATTAGCGCTGCTAGGCAGCCACCAGTAAACTGTACTACGAAGCCAGTTCAACATACCCTGGAATATGTTTGAGTTATCTTATCTAACCCTAACAAACGAGATCTCGCTAAGCGGTCCTACGACGCTGTTTATCAACTCAGTAAATCAACCCAGGGTTTCTCTGTCCGGCTGAGAGCGCGTTCAAGGGGCGGGGCTAGCAACATTTGACCAATCACAAACATGCATACTGACAGCGCAGCGTCATACTTCATTAATGAAAATGAAACTATAATATTAGACAAATATGAAGAAGTTAAACTTTAAACATCCATGACTTAAATACTTTATCCAGGATAAAAGCCACATAGTTGCACCTGCAAGGTGAATACAGAATAGCTGGTTAAAAAATAAATAAACTACCGAGTGTTTGAATGCGTAGGCCTACATTAACAGGTTTATGATATCGCTGCCTCATCTAAGACACGAGTGATCTGACTTTAATTACATTTGAGTTGAATGTTTCGTCAACTTAATGTGTTGCTTAAAATAATAGTTCTGCATACAGTATGTGACACTGTAAGTGTTGCACGGCCAGATACGGCTCGAGAAGCTGACTCAGATAAGGAAATATGATATATTATGATATTATATGATCGATGATGTGATTGATGATGTGATATGAATGATAAGTGCGACACGTCGGCGTCTTCTCTGCATACGGCAGTTGTTCGGTATTTCCTTTATCCTGTAATATGACTTGATAGATTTAAACTCCGCACACCGAGCTCTGATTGGTCAGCAGGCGGTGCTTTCACTGAGTTGATCTCTTATCTATAGACGCCGGAGGCGGGCAGCGTCAGGTAAAAAAAGTTATTTAGCCTTCCCAAACCTGAGCCTCACGCGCCGCCTATGTGTACGGGCGTTAACATGTTTTTCTTCAGCAAGCAAGACAGCAGTGAATTCATGTTTTTATATACACTGTATTTCCGTCCCTGCACATGTGGAGACTCTCTGTATCTGTGTGTTTTATCTATGCCTTTCTATGTGTGCACCACACTTTCCAAAGTACACTGCAGGAGTTAATCAACAGGCCCTGCAGCGTGTATGTCCCATAAAGCCTCCGTACCCCCCCGGTGTGTTTTTCACAGGCGGGTCTAGATCTCCTCCCTCACCTCTACTTTTAAGTATGCATTTGTTCCCTCCGCCTCATGAATAAGACTTGAATAAGAATCATGTAGAACGTGAAGCTGGCTGGCTATGGCTCTTTTTCCACCGTCAAAGATAGACTGGTCTTATACAAGCAACCACTGCATATAAATATGTTATGATCTCTGCATGTTCTTCAGACTCTCATCCATTCATGTAAATCGGATTCACTGACTGACTGTTTTTTTTTCTTATTTTATTTGTTTATTTCCATAACATAGTGAAATGTGACACTAGCTTTAGCTTGAAAATACATATGTTTTTTTATCTATAAAATAAATAGACAGACAGAAAGACACTTTATCGATCCCAATTGGGAAATTATTTTGTTACAGCAGCATTGTGTTCAGGTATTAAAATACAGTGTGCGGCTGTAGCTCAGTGGATGGAGTGCTGGACTTCGAATCATGGGGTAACAAGTTCGAGTACCACTGCAGTCAGCATGTCGTCGTGTCCCTGGGCAAGACGCTTCACCCCAAATTTCTCCTGTGGGGATTGTCCACAGTATTGAGTATGTAAGTCGCTTTGGATAAAAGCATCTAACAAATTACATGTAATGTAATGAATAAAGTATAAACTACACAACACAAGTATAATGCACAGCAATCCATAAGATGAGTCTGATATTTTCATGAAACCTCCCCAGGAGGCACCAACACAAACGTGGCTCCGGAATGGACTCCGAAATTTGCTGCGTGAGTTGCACTGTACAATCTGTGGTCTAGTGAGCTGTCAATCAAAAACTGAGTAGCCAATGGGGACGCACCCCTGAAAGTCCCGCCCATCTGGGATGTTTGTGCCAGAATCGCAAACAAAAAATGAAGGAGCGCAAACGAGAGAGCTGCAGCGAGAGCAAAAGTCTGATCATTGAGAAAGAAGCAAAGAGAACTGCAAAGAAAAGATATGTTAAAACAAAGAAAAAATACTTATAGTTTACATGATTACACACATTATTTGTTTGGAACTTATAGTTTTAATTTTGAAATTACATTTATTTTGCTTGACTCAGTTTTTTTCTCTCTTAAACTCTCAGTTTTGCTTGATTCTGAGAAAGTGTTGCTTTATCTTAATGGCACAAAACTGATTCCATACCAACAGGGAGAGACGTCAAAGTGAAACTTAGAAAACAGACGGACTGCCAGACTCCGTTTTAAACTTCAACCGAGCAGCAGAAAGAAAACAGGGTGAGTGTTAAAACCAGGCTCTGCTGTTTTTGTCTAAACAATTCATGTTTACTCTGTTTTACTTTATCTCAGAAAAACACAGTCTCGATAAAAAGCAACATCTTAGAGTCCGATGTGGCATATTGAAATGTTGTAGGCCTAAACTTCCCCTTTCACGTCCTTGTTTCTGCGCCATCGTGGTTACATAACTATACAGACGTACATGTTGTTTACACTAGTGGTGTTAGTTGATTTAAAACAAAACTGTGATTAATCTTCATAAATCAGAAGTTTAAAATATTAGTAGGCCTTTTAACTTGTATTTTGGAGAGATATAAAACAAACAAAACGTGTGTTGTAGTCTAATAAAGCGGTCCATGAAAAACTGCTGAGAGAAATAAGAGGGGTTTTCATTTTATTATAACATCTCAGCTAAGTTATGATGATTTCCGAATTATTGGCATGACGTCAGAGCATATTGCGAGCACTCTCTGCTCCTAAAGTAGGGACCTGTCCATTTCCTGGATTCAGCATAATGCCACCCCTCCGTTTCACCAGACCTAAAGAACGAGTGCACAACATTTCTCATGGATTAAATGTGCTTTTACACCGAGGTAGTTACAGCTCTTACTGATTTCTGGAGGTGGAAGAAGTACTCAGATCTTGTACTTGAGTAAAAGTAGAAGTACTCAGATCGTTTAGAACTACCAGAGTGTATGAATACTCGGTTACTTACAAGTAAAAGTCCTGCATACAAAATGTTACTAAAAGTAGAAAGTATTAGCGTCAAAATATACTTAAAGTACCAACAGTAAAAGTAGTCTTTGTGCAGATTGCTCCATTTCAGAATAATATATATGATATGTTTTATAATGATTGATCATTAAAGTGTTCTCAAAGCTGGTAAAGGTGCAGCTAGTTGTAATGACTTTGTATACTGCAGGGTAGCTTGTGAATTTACTCCAGGTGGAACTAAAGTCTGATTTAAGAGCTGATTATATTTCACATCATTCATCCAGATCTGTAAAGTAACTAAAGGTATCAAACACATGTAGTGGAGTAAAAGTACACCATTTACCTCTGAATTGTAGTGGGGTTGAAGTACAAAGTAGCGGAACATTGAAATAAAGTACAGGTCCCTCAAAATTGTAAAAAAAAAAATTAAGTACAGTACTTGGTACTAAGTCATCATTAAAACCTCACCTGTTCACCATGGCCTTTGACCCCTACCCCATCACAGTCCCCCTGCTTCCACTCCTACTGCTATTTATTAAACATTCTTTATTTACTTTATTATTTGCCCCTTTTGTTTGTTTGTTTGTTTGTTTGTTTGTTCACCATGTAAAGCGGCCTTGGGTCCCTTGAAAGGCGCTATACAAAGTTCATCTATTATTATTATTATTATTACTTGATTAAATGTACATGTAGCTTGTGCCAGTTCCTCACTTTCCTTGACTTTCACTGCCATGCAATTCATGTTAAAATACCCGCTGGAATTATGAAGGAAGTTTGGGTGAAACTTGGTAATATGAATATTTTTTGTAAATGTTTTGACGCGTTAAGGTTTGCAGATTATTCGCAACCATTCACGTTTTTGCACAAATTGAAACCAAAAGGTATCATTATGATGGATTTGATTGAAATGCTTGCATTATAAAGTGTGTGTGTTTATGTATTTGTCTCCAGGGTTACTAGGTCATCTCTCAGAATGGAGACCATGAGAGATTTGGATGATGATGAGGAGGAGGAGGAGGAGGAGGAGAACAAATCTTCAGTGTCCAGAAAACCTCCAGATTTGAGTAATACACTTGGACCCTCTGACACAAAGTAAGAATCAGTTTCTGCTGTAAACTGACCTGAAGAGGAGTCTGATTTGATCTGAGTAGCAGATCACAGTATATAAACACAGTAAAGCATCACTGTGGAGTACAGTCATGAAACAAAGTCAATTAGAGTAAAGAAACCCAGAAGAGGAAAGTAAAGAGGTGTAACTGAGCTCTGGCTGTGCTCCTTGGCATCATCAGCAACAGTCAATAATCTACTATTGTGAAATCATTCTCACATTCAAGATGTAGGACTTTGTGTTAGGTTAAGTAAATCAACTTCGAACATGTCAAACTTTTCCCTCTCACAAATTAATTCTAACAACCGAAACCCTCAAACACGACTTAAAAACTGAAAGTTCAGAGCAAGTCCAAAAATCTTTAATAATGTAAACGGGCTGGAATCAAAAGCTGCCCTTTACAAGAACTAATGATACAATACAATACAGCTTTATTTATATAGCACTTTAAACCTCCAGACCAAAGTGCTGTACAGGCAAATAAACAAAACATACACAAAATAACACAGCACAGCTCACACACCATAAAACAAGTACAAGTAAAAACAATAGACAATTTAAAAGCAACGCTCTAAAAGATGTTAATACGCTAAGGAGAAGAGGTGGGTTTTAAGAAGCGATTTAAAAGCAGGCAGTGTGGCGGCCTGTCTGATGAGCAGGGGCAGATCGTTCCACAGGGAGCCGCTACAGAGAAGCAACGGCCCCCTCTGAGCTTTGACTTGGTTCTGGGCACATTCAGGAGCAGTTGATCAGCTGACCTGAGAGGGCGGTTGGGCGTGTAAGGGCGTAGCCGCTCAGAAAGATATGGTGGGGTCATGCCATTTAGGGATTTAAAAGTAAACAAAAGGATTTTGAAATGAATCCTAAAATGTATTGGCAGCCAGTGGAGCGAAGCCAAAATGGGGGAAATGTGTTCATATTTCCGTGTGCCAGTTAAAAGCCTTGCTGCTGCATTTTGCACCCGCTGCAGACGAGCGAGGGAGGACCCACTGATGTGTGTTAAACATTGTGTTAAACACTGATGTGTGTTAAACATTGTGTTAAACACTGATGTGTGTTAAACATTGTGTTAAAAACTGATGTGTGTTAAACATTGTGTTAAACATTTTGTTGTTTCCACAGACGGAGAGCAGAGTCTCCAGTCCCCAGCTGTGTTTCTATGAAGAGTGACTGTTCCAAAAGTGAACCTATATACTTCAGTAATGAACCTGGACCCTCAGACACAAAGTAAGAGTCTGTTTCTACTGTAAACTGACCGGAAGAGGACTCCGTTTTTATGCCATGTGATCATCTAAAGTGTTCTCTAAATAATGACATTTTACAGAACAGAAACACAGTTTGGTCAATTACAGTAAATTCAAACATGTAAGACTTTTCTCTGTTACAAATGACAGAAATCTGTGACGGCCGCACATTGATTTAAGGTGTTTCTTCTAAACTGTAGTGGCAGGGGAAAAGGTTTAAGGCATGTTGTTTATCATGAAATGAAATGAGCTATGATACATGATTATTATCCTCGCAACTGCAGTTGTTAATGTCCACTGGTATGTACGGTTTGAGGGTGTGGGTCTGCAAGCCTCATCTGCATATTCACCTGTCGCGGCGCGCCCAGAGGCTTTTTAGTGGGCGCGTCACCGGGAGGCCGGAGAATTGGTTCTCACGGGAGGAGGAAGTGTGTGTGTGTGTGTGGCGAATGCGGGTATTCAGCGGGATATTTAAGTTTCCTCAGCATGTATACATATGTTAAAATGCAACGGGGAAGTAACTGAAAGTAACTGAATGTGGATATTGCATCGACCGACCTGGAAGCACGTCTCCGTGGAGAGGACAGATAGAGAGAGAGATTCTCTCCAACACAGGGTGAGATCGCTCCTTTGTGCCACGCCGATCATCGTGTTTTCCTTTTTTTGTGGATTATAGCCTAAATAGGCCTACAAACATGTCAGCTTTTTGCTGCCGACGGGCGCAGGAGCAACAACCTTTTTTTTCAATGAACTATATTGGCCTGGATTAGGCAGTAATGACAATTTCGGTTTATCGCCGAGCTGACTTTTTGTTGAGTTTTGTTTGTGTTTTGCTTGGCTGGAAAACTGTCAATTTAATTGAATAACGTCTAAAACCCGTCTTTGTTTATTTTGTGAATGTGTGGATGTAGACGGTAGTAAATACACTTCCGTGGGGACTATTTTGTGGAAAGAGTAGATTGTCCGTGTATCAGTTCTGTTTTGCCTTCATAATATTATTTCATATCAAGAACCCCTTGTGCGTTTATTGAACACAGCTATTTTTGATAGTTGATCGTTACAAACCCTCAAGCATGACTCGAAAACAGAAAGTTGGGAGCAAGTCCAAAAACCTTTAATCGGGTAAACAGGCTGAAATCAAACGCTGTTTTTTATTACAAGAACTAATGATGTGTGTAAAAAATGTGTTGTTTCCACAGACAGAGAGCAGAGTCTCCAGTCCCCAGCTGTGTTTCTATGAAGAGTGACTGGTCCAGACATGAGCCTATATGCTTCAGTAATGAACCTGGACCCTCAGACACAAAGTAAGACTCTGTTTCTACTGTGAACTGACCGGAAGAGGATTCATTTTATATGCCACCAGATAATATACATTGTTCTTTAATATTTACATGAGCGCAGTAAATAACAGTACAGAAACACAGTAAAACACAGTAAATAAATACAGAAAAGTACAGTAAAGACACGTGATTGGACGTTGTGCTCCTTTGCATCAACAGCAATAGTAAATAAACTACTATAGTGAAATCATTCTCACACAATACGTAAGAATTTGTGTTTTGTTAAGTAAATTAACTTCAAGCATGTAAAACTTTTCAATCTCACGAATAAATTGTAACAACAGAAACCCACAAACACAATTTTGAAACTGAAAAAATTCAGAGTTAGACCAAAAATCTTGAATCGTGTAAACAAAATCAAAACTGAAATCAAACGCTACTTTTTACAAGAACTAGTGATGTGTGTTAAACATTTGTTGCTTCCACAGACAGAGAGCAGAGTCTCCAGTCCCCAGCTGTCTGTCTATGAAGAGTGACCGGTCTAAAGATGAACCTTTACGCTTCAGTAATGAACCTGGACCCCCAGACACAAAGTAAGGTTGCATTCACACCTAATAGGTCTGCTAATTTGGTGCGCACCAGACGACAGTTTGTTACATTGCTTCATTTTTCCGAAGGTTCGGTTTGCGTTCACACGGGCAAAACTCAAACGCACTATAAACTGTAAACACAAGTCATGTGCACGGAAATGCTGTTCAACCATTGGTCAGACATTAAGGGGGTAAAAAACGCAAACCCCGCCATTTCTACCGTAGCCTCCATCATGGAGCATCGGCAGGTTGTTTTCATGCTGCTGTACATTTTACATTTATATTCAATTTAACATTGAATAATCCAGTGGTTCCCAACCTTTTTCAGTCAGGCCCCCCTTGTGTAATTGGAAATATTTTCGAGCCCCCCCTAATCCGGTTCCCACCGAGATTGGTAGAATTAATTGTATATAGTTGTACAAACATTACATTTTCTCTGCTAATAATAACAAGACAAAAAGATCCAACTATAATTTTATATTTTATTATGGATTGAACATGAACAAAAGTTCTTGTATTGGCAGTTGATCCTGTGCCACTGTGAAATAATGAGGCCTAATTGAAACAATTACAAATACTGCTTATCGATCCGGTTCTTTAACAGTATTTTTATAGGTTATTTTTTAGGGGAAAAACTAAACAAATTAGAAACAGAATTCTCATTGATTCATTTGATGTATACTGTGGATTATGGGCTGCTAGCAGACATAAAATACCTGCAGTGGTGGTAGTAAGTAGATTTACTCAAGTACTGTACTTATATTGAGGTACTTAAGTATTTCCTGCTCTACAGTTCAGATGTAGATGGTGTACTTTAACTCCATTACATGTATTTAATACCTTTAGTTACTTTACAGATGTGGATTAATGATGTGAAATATAATGAACTCTTAAATCAGACTTTAGTTACACCTGGAGTAAATTCACAAGCTACCCTGCAGTATACTACTTTTACTTAAGTACTTGATCTGAGTACTTCTCCCACCTTACACGTAATTGGGGCAACATAACTCTGAGTTAAGGAAGTCAAAAACTGTGCATTTCTCCGTATGAATATGATGCCTTTTGGCCAGCTGATGGACAGATTGCTCGTGTTTCCACGAAAATACTTATGGCAAACAAGCATTGACCACATCGAGCTCTGTAGATTAGATTGTCACTTTTGAACGCTCTGTTCTCCACGGGCGGATCTCTGTGTGCACAGTGCTGCAGCGAGTCTGTGAGCGAGAAGCCCCGCCCCCAACACAGACGAGAGAGAGAGAGATCTCCGCACCGAACACGTTAGATGTCAAGGGAGATGTATGCCTCATCATACTTTGTTGAAGTGGGCATTATAGCTGAAAGGCCACTTTTCTTTTAACTGCCCGTTGTGTTAAAAATGTGTCAATTCTATTGATTTTACGAGCAAACAATGTTTGTTTACAACTTCTTCCAAAGCTTCACGCATTCATCCATCTATCTATCTATCTATCTATCTATCTATCCATATCTATCTATCTATCTATCTATCTATCTATCTATCTATCTATCTATCTATCTATCTATCTATCTATCTATCTATCTATCTATCTATCTATCTATCTATCTATCTATCTATCTATCTATCTATCTATCCATCTATCTATTACATGTTACTTGTTAGACGCTTTTATCCAAAGCGACTTACATACTCAATACTGTGGGCAATCCCCACAGGAGCAATTTGGCTCTATCCACTGCGCAACACGCCTCATCTATCTATCTATCCATCTATCTATCTATCTATCTATCTATCCATCTATCTATCCATCTATCTATCTATCTATCTATCCATCTATCTATCTATCCATCTATCCATCCATCTATCCATCTATCTATCTATCTATCCATCTATCCATCTATCCATCTATCCATCTATCTATCTATCTATCTATCTATCTATCTATCTATCTATCTATCTGGAGATCAACAGACTCTAGCGGACGGCGCATATGATTATACAATCAGACGACGTGCGTTAAAAAACATTATAACACATATAATGAGATACGTTCTGCTCTGACTTTTATGTATAGTTGACGGAGCATTTTTTCTTTACACAACACTGTTCAACACTTCATTCTGCTTCACTCTTTCGCTAAAGATTTTGAAGACATCCGCGTTCTCGTGACTCGTAAATACTACACTTCCTGTGTTTTGGTGTGGACTGTGGCTTATGTCTTGAAGGGAGGTGAACTTCACACATTGTTTGAATGTCTGACTGTCTGTCTGGCTGATGACGCATATTGTTACTACGACATCACGTGGACCAATCATTAACAAACATTGCTTATCCACATATTCTGTCAGAGTATTACAGTTACGGTAGAGAAACACAGTGCTGTAAATAATCGTAGTAGATTACAGTAAAGAAACGCATTAAAGTACAATCAAGAAGTTTGATTGAACTCCTGCTGTTTGTTTTGCGTCGTCGTTACATTTTTGTCAAATTTCAGTTTTAGTCACGTTCAAGTTACATTACATTACATGCTTTTATCCAAAGCGACTTACATACATTCAGTACTGTGGACAATCCCCACAGGAGCAATTTGAGGTGAAGTGTCTCAGGGACACAACGACATGCTTACTGCAATGGAACTCGAACTTGCTACCCCCTGATTTGAAGTCCAGCACTCTATCCACTGAGCCACAGCCGCCCTTATATGCTTCTTTTTTTTTACAAGAACTAGTGATGTGTGTTAAACATTTGTTGTTTCCACAGATGGAGAGCAGAGTCTCCATTCTCCAGCTGTCTGTCTATGAAGAGTGACCGGTCTAAAGTCCATCCTCCACTCTTCAGTGATGAACCTGGACCCCCAGACACAAAGTAAGAGTCTGTTTCTACTGTGAACTGACCTGACCAACATATATACAGTGGAGGAAATAAGTATTTGATCCCCTGCAGATTCTGTAAGTTTGCCCACTTACAAATAAATGAACAGTCTATAATTGTAATGGTACGTTTATATAAACATTGAGAGTAAGAATATCAAATATTTACGCAAGCGGTCATCGTCACGGAGCGTCTGTGTATGTGTGGCGAGAGAGAGAGAGAGCGAGAGAGAGAGAGAGAGAGAGAGAGAAGAGAGAGAGAGAGAGAGAGAGAGAGAGAGAGAGAGAGAGAGAGAGAGAGAGAGAGAGAGAGAGAGAGAGAGAGAGAGAGAGAGACAGTTACGGGTGTTGTTGTTAGCATCTGGTGCTAGCTCGGAGCTAACGGAGATTAGAAGCTGTTTCAACAATAAGGAGAGGGAGAGTCCTCTCCTGTCGGACTGAGAGAGATAACGTCTGCTCAGGGAGGTAAAGGACTCTGAGTGATTAGATTGTAAACTTTAGTCGAAGTTATCTCAGTGGGTCTCAAACAGTGTTGGGTGTAACGCGTTACAAAAGTAACGGAGTTACAGTAATATATTACTTTTTGCTGTAACGAAGTAATGTAACGCATTACTAATGAAATTTGGGTAATATATTACCCATTACAATGCTCAGTAACGCAGTTCCAACTCATTTTAACCCGAAATTAAATGGTGTTTTGTTTTTTAAGAATGTACTAACATAGCGAGACATTCCGACACCAGAGTAAAATTGTGCGGGTAGATTAGTAAACCTGGTGTTTACCCTTCAGGCTTCGCGTCGGGATCTTCGGGGGTGCATAGGCATGCATTGCACCCCAGTTGATTGTTATGCACCCTCTATTCAAAAAAGAGAACGGAGCGAAAAATAAAGACAACAAATTGTGTCAGGTGCGCGTGACCTACTCCGCTGCGCGTGCATCATTTCCAAAGTGCTTCCACAGCAGTGACACACATCTGTGGATAATCATTTATACGAAAATGGTTAAAGCAACCATCACTAAACGCCAGCAACACTGCATCTACTGCAGACAATAGCAACAGGTCAGATGGGGACATCACGTTACCCTCTGTTGTGGACACTAGCTTACTCCCGCCTGACTCGCCGCCCTCGCCCCCGGAGCAGCAGTCTTCGTCACCCGAAACACCGCCGCCCCTCTGCGGCCCGCAGGTGCCAGGATACCACGGCAAAACAGAGCCTGCCCAGGTATATCTAAACAAGTACCCGCCTGCACAGTGGGGTAGGGCGGTCATTTTGCAGCTCGTGGTATAAAAATAGACAATGGCTAGAATATTCATGTGAAAATAGTGCCATATTCTGCCATGCCTGTAGAAATGTTGGGTCAAAAATAATGCATACGATAGCACAGATGCCTTCACCACGAATGGCTACAAAAATATCTCATATCCCAAGCTTATCAACAAGCTAATGTTGCAGCTGAAATGTTCTCCAGGTCACAAAGTCAACCTCACATGATGATGTGATACCACTTTTTCAAGCACAGTAAATATTCTCTTCCCAGAGTATATGATGGGACCAAGGTGATGATGTAGTACATGGTTTTAATAATACTTTTGCTTTTCAATGTTTGCCATTTCAAACCATGAGCTTCAATGAGGTTCAAATAATATTTGCCTTGATTTACAATATGTTCTCTTTTGTTTTATCAGTACAGTTTTGAAGCTTTTGTCCTTTTCTTGCCATAGTCCACTTTGGACTATATGAAATATTTCAGGATTGCACTTTTAACACACTTGAAATGTTCTCACTTGCTTGGTTTCAAAACATAACAAATGCCATAATCTGTTCATTGGGGACCATAACATCAATGCTATTTTTCATTGCTGTTGCCGGCCACCATTGCTCATGTAAACCTACTAGTGCTGCACCCTGTAATCTCAGATTGCAACCCAAGTCATTTTGTTCTGGAACCGGGCCTGTACAGTACATGGCCATATACTAAACAAACTACAGAGCCCATTCCGTGTTCCTGTTAGTGTTTACTTCCTCTCTGCCTTCTTCTGGTGATTTATCTGACGTCCAGCGCTCCGTCTTTTAACCTCCTTTCTCTTTCTTGATCCTCCTTAGCAACCTTCATTATAGTCATTGACAGTGGTCTGTACTGTATTAACAACGTGTCACATGTGAAGAATTTACAATCAGAATCGAGTATTCAACTAAGCCGTGTAATAAAAGTTGTTAGTAGCCTTAATGGCCTACACAGTTGTTATGCTATACCACATTGCCCTTCACTGGATGTATAATGAGCTGCACTAAACTTCATTTTAGCATTTAAAATACCTAGCCATTCTTTTGCGGTTATTTTGGTGAAAGTAACTAAAAAGTAACTAAAAAGTAGTGTAACTCATTACATTTCAGAGACAGTAATATTGTAATGTAACTTATTACTTTAAAAATACAGTAATAAGTAATATATAATATATTACATTTTGGAAGTAACTTGCCCAACACTGGTCTCAAACGGTTTGGTCATCTATGTAAACAAATATTTCCATCTATGTAATATTAGTTGTATATAAAATAAGTTAAGAAATCCTTCCAATGTGTACTATAGGTCAGTACAAAATAAAAAACACAGTTTGAAAGGGGAGTGATTAGTCAAATATGCATAAATAAAAAGAAAGAATGCAGACTAGGTAAGATAAAGATAGGAGAGAGGAGTTGATCAATGATTTTATTTTGGTTGTGAGCATATTCTAATGGCTTTTTGATTATTGAAATATATACAGTTCTGTTTCATATGAGTGTTGAGAGCTGTATCCATAAATCTCTTAATGTTGCCCTCAAAGTGCACCAGATTGATGCATTCAACTTCAATTTAAAGAAAAAAATCTTCCCGGGGCGCATGCCCCCGGACCCTAGAGCAGTGCTTCTCAAAGTGTGGTCTGCGGACCACTGGTGGTCCGTGAGTGCCCCCTAGTGGTCCGTGAGTATATTGGTAAAATTTCACATTTTAAATAAATAAATACATTTAAGTTTTCCGCACTCTCGCGGGAATATCTCCGCAATGGAGCGAGCTTAAGTTTCACTTTCGGTTGCATGATATAGCCCAGCGCAACACCTTCATCACAAATCTTGCCACCTGTTTTTACCATTTTCAGGCGATTTTTAATCTGTTCTAGAAAAACGATGTGTTTTTGGATATTTGTGGAGTTAGGTGGTCCGCGAGTGTTTTTTTATTGGTTAAGTGGTCCTTGGTATGAAAAAGTTTGAGAAACACTGCTCTAGATGATGTGAGGTCATCACAAATAAAACAGGTTCACATGGATACTTGATAAGTGTGCATACTCATTATATACACTACACATTTTTCTTGGGGTTTGTTAACACTATAGTCCCTAATATATTTGTAGAAAGGCAGGAAATGGAATTAAATTGAGAAAATGTTTCATTTGGAGGACCCCCTGTTTTGTGTCCCCCCCACTTCTCAAACCAAAGTTACACCCTTGGCAGTAGCCCCAGTATAGAAACTCAGTAGAGCTCAGTATAGAAACGCAGACGTACTTGAATCAGATAAGGAAAATATCGGCAGTACTTCATATTGAACTGAAGTTAAACATGTATGTGTATCAACCATTGATTGTTAGTTTGACTATTAATGGAGCAGCCACAATGTTAGCCAAGTCTAACTCCACTCAATCTAATCTCCATTCATTAACTAGCATTTTTAAAGTGATTTGCTTTCCATGTTGTGGACAGACCTGACAAAATGTTAACTGCTTTTACAAATTGGAATCATTATGTAGTTATTACATAAACCAGTTTAATTTAGCCGTAGTAAAACTTGTGAGGTACAGTGAACATGCTGTAGGCGGATGATGTTACAGACAGAAGGGCGTTTTGTTTCATAAGTATATGAGTAACTAAATATCTACCACTTGGGAACAGTTATCAGGATGAAATATCATCTACAGATAAAGAACTTAAACAATCAGTCACCGTAATGTGCTAAAAAGGATGTGTTCATCTCCACAGAGGGAAGAGGAAAAGTCATGTTCCTGTGGAAGAGCAGCTGTCCAGCTGTGCTCTGTGTCAGGACGTCCTGAAGGATCCAGTCTGTACCAGCTGTGGACACTGGTTCTGCAGACAGTGCATCACCTCATACTGGGAGCAGCGACCTCCATCAGGAGACTCCTCATGTCCCCAGTGTGGGAAAAGATCCAGAACCAGAGCTGGACTGCAGACAGCCAGTCAGACCAGAACAGTACAAAGTAAGTCTTAACCTCTGTCTCCTGGTGTCTTCATGTCTGAAAACAGGATTCCTCCTGTTGTGTTGAACATAATATAAGTTCATTTAAAACATTTTCATTATTCTCACGTTTCCTTCTCTTTCAGCAGAACGTGGTCTGCAGGAGGTTTTAGATGAACATAGGGTCAGTCTGAGGGGGAGATGTGAACAAGTGACTGAAGGAACTGATGAAAGTGAAACCCTCCTCAATAGCATATTCACTGAGCTCTACATCACACAAGGACAGAGTGAAGATGTTAATAACCAACATGAGGTGAGGCAGCTTGAGGCAGCTTACAAGATAAATACCCTCCATTACACTCCAATCAAGTGCCAGGACATCTTTAAAGCCTTACCTGACCAACAGACTCACATCAGAGCGGTCCTGACCAACGGAGTCGCTGGAGTTGGAAAAACCTTCTCAGTGCAGAAGTTCACTCTGGACTGGGCCAAGGGTTTGGAAAACCAAGATGTCAGTCTGGTGATCCCGCTTTCCTTCAGGGAGCTGAACCTGATCAAAGATGAGCAGTACAGTCTTCTCAGGCTGCTCCATGTTTTCCATCCAACCTTACAGAAGGTCACAGCAGAGCAGCTGGCTGTCTGTAAAGTGCTGTTCATCTTTGACGGCCTGGGTGAAAGCAGACTTTCTCTGGATTTCAGAAACAATGAGGTTGTGTCTGATGTCTCTAAGAAGTCCTCAGTCGACGTGCTGCTGACAAACCTCATCAGGGGGAAGCTGCTTCCCTCGGCTCTCGTCTGGATAACTTCTCGACCTGCAGCGGCCAATCAGATCCCTCCTGAGTGTGTGGACAGGGTAACAGCAGTACGAGGCTTCACTGACGCCCAGAAGGAGGTGTACTTCAGGAGGAGATCGAGTGATGAAGACCTGTCCAGCAGAATCATCTCTCACATCAAGGGCTCCAGGAGCCTCCACATCATGTGTCAGATCCCAGTCTTCTGCTGGATCACTGCTGCAGTTCTGGACCATGTTGACTACAGACCAGAGAGGAGAGCTGCCCAAGACCCTCACTGACATGTACTCACACTTCCTGCTGGTCCAGACAAGAGGAAGAAGCAGAAGTATGATGAGGGACATGAGACGAGTCCACAGCAGCTGACGGAGGCTGACAGGGAGCTTCTTCTGAAGCTGGGGAGGCTGGCGTTTGAACATCTGGAGAAAGAGACATCATGTTCTACCAAGAAGACCTGGAGCGCTGTGGTCTTGACGTCACCAAGGCCTTGGTGCACTCAGGAGTTTGTACCGAGATCTTCAAAAGAGAGAGTGTGATCTTCAATAAAACAGTCTACTGCTTTGTTCATCTGAGCATTCAGGAGTTTCTGGCTGCAGTCTACATGCTGCACTGTTACACCAACAGGAACACAGCGGTACTGAAGGACTTCCTGCAGGGAGACTATAACAACATGTTTAGCAGTGATCAGGATTACCCATCCCTGGATGTCTTCCTAAAGAGCGCCATGAGGAAATCACTCAAAAGTAAAAATGGCCACCTGGACCTGTTTGTCCGCTTCCTCCACGGCCTCTCTCTGGAGTCCAACCAGAGACTCTTTGGAGGCCTGCTGGGTCTCACAGACAAACGTCCAGAAATCATCCAGAGAGCCATCAGCAACCTGAAGGAGATGAGAAGTGATAAAATCTCTCCCGACAGGAGCCTCAACATCTTCCACTGTCTGACAGAGATGAACGACCACTCAGTACATCAGGAGCTCACAGAGTTCCTGAAGTCAGAGAACAGATCAGAGAAGAGACTCTCTGTGAAACGCTTGACAGCTCTGGCCTACAGGCTGGAGATGTCAGAGGAGGTTCTGGATGAGTTGGAGAAGTACAAAACATCACAGGAGGGACGACGGAGACTGATTCCAGCTCAGAGGAACTGCAGGACGGCTGTGTGAGTCCAGATGTGATTAACTTTATAGATTAGTGTAGATAAGGATTTTAGTCTTTCAAATAAACACTATAGAACTTTTTGCTGTTTCACATACTGTGAGAGCAAAATTGAATTAATTCATTTGTTCTAATCATTTCAAAATTGTCCAGTTTTTTCTTCTCTTCATTTTCCTTGTCAAAAAAATATGAAGGATGTTTTATCACAGCAACATGTGATCACAACATTCAGAATAATTTGAGATATGTCATTAAATGGAGCAAAGTTATTATGAAATGATTGCAGTTTCTTTATCGTTAAATTAGACACAGAGTAATATCTGATTCATGTTGACTCTAGTCTAGAAGGTAGCTAGCAAAGAGGTGACAGACATGGGATCAGATCACACTCAACCATCCAGTGGTAATCAGATCATGATATTCAAAATGTTTTTCCTCAAATGCATGAAGTAAATATATTGTTTCCCCTTTTTTTTATAAACAAATCTGTAATATGTGTTATAACAGAATTCCTGACAGTGGATTCTTAGACTGGGAAGTCGTGGCCTCAGCTCTGAAGTCCGACCCCTCCAATCTGAGAAAGCTGGAGCTGAGAATCGGTCTGCAGGATTCAGAGGTGGAGCAGCTGAGTTCTGGACTAAAGAGTCCAAACTGTAGACTGAAGACTCTGAGGTCAGATCACTGGCTGCAGTTCATGTGGTTTTGTACAGTATTTATAATTGATATATTTATAATTCCATAATTTACCTGAGTACAAAGATATTTTAAGAAGTTCACATTTCTTTCTAAATTGCTGAATATTTTACAAGAATAACAGAAAGCAGAGAAAGTAGATGTGTGACGGACAGTGTTTGAGCTTCCACAGACTCTCACTGTGCTCCATGACTCAGTGAAGATGCTGTCAGTACTGATGAGCTGTGAGGGAGATGAAGGACGTTGTTCTGATGCATTATTACAGATACTTTTATATATTACATTTATAAAAGTATCTACATCATTTTGACATTGGCCTCTGAACCCTCTCCAGGTCTGAAAAGATGATGAAACTTTGAACTACCTCAAGCAGGACCATTGTTCTCTGAACTTACATTGTGTGTTATTTATTCAGACTCTGGTGCTGCTTCTTTGTAAACTCTGTGATCTTGAGTTGAATCAGTTTCTGTGGGTTTTTATCTGTCTGGCTGCACATCACGAGTTAGTGTAGAAGGAGCAGAGTTTCAGATGTGAAGTCACCACTTTTTATTGAAGGTGAAGCACGTTGTCTTTAATATTAATCAGAGCTCTGTTCTCTTTCTGTAACTTACTGTTTTTAACCTGTCGGGAGCGTCCACTTTATAAACTTCTACATTCTCTACTTCTCCAGCTATAATCAGATTATTAGAACTTTAATTATTTCAATAAGGAACATTGTTTTCTAAACTTACATCATGTGTTCTTTATTCAGACTGGAGCGCTGCAGTTTGTCAGAGATCAGCTGCTGCTCTGATCTCAGCTCTGAAGTCCAACCCTTCCCATCTGAGAGATCTGAACCTGAGTTCAACAAGCTGAGGATTCAGGAGTGAAGCTGCTGAGTGATCTTCTGGAGAGTCCAGACTGCAGACTGGACTCTCAGGTCAGTTCTCCATCTTTTACTTCTGTGCTGAGATTAATATGTGAGAGTTGTGTTGACTCTGAGCTGCAGACATCAGGCTGATATGATCCTGATCCTCACTGAGCATCTTAATGCTAAAGTCTATTTTCTTCTTCAGTGGTTTAGTTCATTGACCGTGGCAGAGCGATGTTAAAGAAAAATCATACTCTGCATAATTCACTCTGAACCTCTTAAAAACCTGAAATTCATCTTATATTCTCCATCATGTTTAAAAAAAAAAAAATGACATTATAAACACATGAATACAATAATTAAATATTTCTATTAAAACTATCAAACACTAACAAATATTTTCAGTTTTTGCTGTTTCTAACATTTGTATTAAGCTACAAGATGCTCATACTGACTGAATAGTTTAAACTGAAGATGCTGTGATCTCTGTCTCCACTATTCCTAAAATAAATATTCTTTATTTATTTTGATCACATTTCTTTAAAATTCTCCTGACATATTTGTGATCTTTGTAAACTCTGTGATCTTGAGTTGAATCAGTTTCTGTGGGTTTTTATCTGTCTGGCTGCACATCACGAGTTAGTGTAGAAGGAGCAGAGTTTCAGATGTGAAGTCACCACTTTTTATTGAAGGTGAAGCACGTTGTCTTTAATATTAATCAGAGCTCTGTTCTCTTTCTGTAACTTACTGTTTTTAACCTGTCGGGAGTCCACTTTATAAACTTCTACATTCTCTACTTCTCCAGCTATAATCAGATTATTAGAACTTTAATTATTTCAATAAGGAACATTGTTTTCTAAACTTGCATCATGTGTTCTTTATTCAGACTGGAGCGCTGCAGTTTGTCAGAGATCAGCTGTGCTGCTCTGATCTCAGCTCTGAAGTTCAACCCTTCCCATCTGAGAGATCTGGAGCTGAGTGACAACGAGCTGAAGGATTCAGGAGTGAAGCTGCTGAGTGATCTTCTGAAGAGTCCAGACTGCAGACTGGAGACTCTCAAGTCAGTTCTCCATCTTTTACTTCTGTGCTGAGATTAATATGTGAGAGTTGTGTTGACTCTGAGCTGCAGACATCAGGCTGATATGATCCTGATCCTCACTGAGCATCTTAATGCTAAAGTCTATTTTCTTCTTCTGTGGTTTGGTTCATTGACCGTGGCAGAGCAATGTTAAAGAAAAACCATACTCTGCATAATTCACTCTGAACCTCTTAAAAACCTGAAATTCATCTTATATTCCCCATCATGTTTTTTTTTTATAAATGACATTATAAACACATGAATACAATAATTAAATATTTCTATTAAAACTATCAAACACTAACAAATATTTTCAGTTTTTGCTGTTTCTAACATTTGTATTAAGCTACAAGATGCTCATACTGACTGAATAGTTTAAACTGAAGATGCTTTGATCTATGTCTCCACTATTCCTAAAATAAATATTCTCTATTTATTTTGATCACATTTCTTTAAAATTCATCCTGACATATTTGTGATCTTTGTAAACTCTGTGATCTTGAGTTGAATCAGTTTCTGTGGGTTTCTATTTGTCTGGCTGCACATCACGAGTTAGTGTAGAAGGAGCAGAGTTTCAGATGTGAAGTCACCACTTTTTATTGAAGGTGAAGCACGTTGTCTTTAATATTAATCAGAGCTCTGTTCTCTTTCTGTAACTTACTGTTTTTAACCTGTCGGGAGTCCACTTTATAAACTTCTACATTCTCTACTTCTCCAGCTATAATCAGATTATTAGAACTTTAATTATTTCAATAAGGAACATTGTTTTCTAAACTTGCATCATTTGTTCTTTATTCAGACTGTGGAAATGCAGTTTGTCAGAGATCAGCTGTGCTGCTCTGATCTCAGCTCTGAAGTCAAACCATTCCCATCTGAGAGAGCTGGACCTGAGTCTCAACGAGGTGAAGGATTCAGTCGTGAAGCTGCTGAGTGATCTTCTGGAGAGTCCAGACTGCAGACTGGAGACTCTCGGGTCAGTTCTCCATCTTTTACTTCTGTGCTGAGATTAATATGTGAGAGTTGTGTTGACTCTGAGCTGCAGACATCAGGCTGATATGATCCTGATCCTCACTGAGCATCTTGATGCTAAAGTCTATTTTCTTCTTCTGTGGTTTAGTTCATTGACCGTGGCAGAGCAATGTTAAAGAAAAACCATACTCTGCATAATTCACTCTGAACCTCTTAAAATCCTGAAATTCATCTTATATTCTCCATCATGTTTAAAAAAAAAAAATGACATTATAAACACATGAATACAATAATTAAATATTTCTATTAAAACTATCAAACACTAACAAATATTTTCAGTTTTTGCTGTTTCTAACATTTGTATTAAGCTACAAGATGCTCATACTGACTGAATAGTTTAAACTGAAGATGCTGTGATCTATGTCTCCACTATTCCTAAAATAAATATTCTTTATTTATTTTGATCACATTTCTTCAAAATTCTTCCTGACATATTTGTGATCTTTGTAAACTCTGTGATCTTGAGTTGAATCAGTTTCTGTGGGTTTTTATCTGTCTGGCTGCACATCACGAGTTAGTGTAGAAGGAGCAGAGTTTCAGATGTGAAGTCACCACTTTTTATTGAAGGTGAAGCACGTTGTCTTTAATATTAATCAGAGCTCTGTTCTCTTTCTGTAACTTACTACTTTTAACCTGTCGGGAGTGTCCACTTTATAAACTTCTACATTCTCTACTTCTCCAGCTATAATCAGATTATTAGAACTTTAATTATTTCAATAAGGAACATTGTTTTCTAAACTTGCATCATGTGTTCTTTATTCAGACTGAGGCACTGCAGTTTGTCAGAGATCAGCTGTGCTGCTCTGATCTCAGCTCTGAAGTCCAACCCTTCCCATCTGAGAGATCTGGACCTGAGTTACAACGAGCTGAAGGTTTCAGGAGGGAAGCTGCTGAGTGATCTTCTGGAGAGTCCAGACTGCAGACTGGAGACTCTCACGTCAGTTCTCCATCTTTTACTTCTGTGCTGAGATTAATATGTGAGAGTTGTGTTGACTCTGAGCTGCAGACATCAGGCTGATATGATCCTGATCCTCACTGAGCATCTTGATGCTAAAGTCTATTTTCTTCTTCAGTGGTTTAGTTCATTGACCGTGGCAGAGCGATGTTAAAGAAAAATCATACTCTGCATAATTCACTCTGAACCTCTTAAAAACCTGAAATTCATCTTATATTCTCCATCATTAAAAAAAAATGACATTATAAACACATGAATACAATAATTAAATATCTCTATTAAAACTATCAAACACTAACAATTAATTTCAGTTTTTGCTGTTTATAACATTTGTATTAAGCTACAAGATGCTCATACTGACTGAATAGTTTAAACTGAAGATGCTGTGATCTATGTCTCCACTATTCCTAAAATAAATATTCTCTATTTATTTTGATCACATTTCTTTAAAATTCATCCTGACATATTTGTGATCTTTGTAAACTCTGTGATCTTGAGTTGAATCGGTTTCTGTGGGTTTTTTTGTCTGGCTGCACATCACGAGTTAGTGTAGAAGGAGCAGAGTTTCAGATGTGAAGTCACCACTTTTTATTGAAGGTGAAGCACGTTGTCTTTAATATTAATCAGAGCTCTGTTCTCTTTCTGTAACTTACTGTTTTTAACCTGTCGGGAGTGTCCACTTTATAAACTTCTACATTCTCTACTTCTCCAGCTATAATCAGATAATTAGAACTTTAATTATTTCAATAAGGAACATTGTTTTCTAAACTTGCATCATGTGTTCTTTATTCAGACTGTTGGGCTGCAGTTTGTCAGAGATCAGCTGTGCTGCTCTGATCTCAGCTCTGAAGTCAAACCCTTCCTATCTGAGAGATCTGGACCTGAGTCTCAACGAGCTGAAGGATTCAGGAGGGAAGCTGCTGAGTGATCTTCTGGAGAGTCCAGACTGCAGGCTGGAGACTCTCAGGTCAGTTCTCCATCTTTTACTTCTGTGCTGAGATTAATATGTGAGAGTTGTGTTGACTCTGAGCTGCAGACATCAGGCTGATATGATCCTGATCCTCACTGAGCATCTTGATGCTAAAGTCTATTTTCTTCTTCAGTGGTTTAGTTAATTGACAGTGGCAGAGTAATATTCAGCTTTAAATGTAAATATTACAATAAGAATTATACTCTGCATAATTCACACTGAACCTCCGTCAAGTTTTATTTTACTACATGATATAAAAGACAAATGAGTAAAATTAATAAGTATTTCCAATCAAACACTAAAAATATATTCAGTATTTGCTTCTTCCAACATTTTTATGAAGCTAAAAGATGCTTATACTGACTGAATGGTTTAAACTGACCATGTGATCATGTGTTCTTTATTCAGACTGGATAACTGCAGTTGTCAGAGATCAGTGTGCTGCTCTGGCCTCAGCTCTGAAGTCCAACCCCTCCCATCTGAGAGAGCTGCACCTGAGGTACAACGGTCTGCAGGGTTCAGGAGGGAAGCTGCTGAGTGATCTTCTGGAGAGTCCAGACTGCAGACTGGAGACTCTCGGGTCAGTAAGGGGTCGACTCAGTCTCTGCTGGTTCAGCAGGATTGTATTAAACACAGGGAGGTGGATGTGTTCCTCACACTGGGGAATCTCTCCAGTTCCACCTTCCAGCGTAGCCTAGCTTAGCACAACACATCAGTGATGTTACCATTTATCTGCAGTTTCTCCTTTTGTTCATCTCGCGGTTCTTTACTTTCATTATTATCAAGCAAGATAATACAAGCTGACAATGCAAAGCCACATTTCACTCAGCTGCAACCCATTAACAGACAAATGGGATTTTACAGTTAAAAAGGTAGTCTGTTTGTTTTTCCTATGTAGTTGTTTTGTTCCTGGACTAATGCCTAGTTAATTCTCTCATGCAGCTGAGAGCTGTGGACAGTCAGTCGTAGTGTTTGCAGAGAAGATATGATGCGATGTAAAGCATTGGATCACTCAGGACTGTGAAGCTGACTAACTCAAAGAACAAACACTTATTTTAACTTGATCTATAACTGTTGGATTGTGTTCATCCCTACAGGATCAATCAGAAGATAATAACAGCCAAGATACAGAAGAAATGTGAGTATTGAACCCATATCCTCCAAATATATCCAAACTCGTACATGCAATCAAATCATAGGTAATATATTTATGTATCACTTGATGAAATCTGTGCCTCCCATTTATGTCTAACATAGAGTGGCTAACGGGCTAACCTGCTACAACGGCCCAAAAACACTACATTAGGAGAAAGGCGCTGAAGCTTCAAATACGATGCAGTATAAAAACACAAATGTTCCAAAACACATGCAAATGAAGATACATCTTCACCAACTTGACAACACATGCACAGCATTTAGAACATATTTACCAACTTGAGGAAACATGCGCAGCGTTTACTAAAAGCCCTACATTAACGAAACGCTGTAAAAAGCAAACGCTGCAAGAAGCTTAAAACAAAACTGAAACGCGGACACTAAAAAGTGTAGATATTATAAAGATATAGAACAGTATAATGACAGTTTGTCAACATTATAAAGTTGGCAAACTGTCTCTGTTGGTGGCAGAGTCTGTTTCATATTGTTAAGTGTTTTGTCAGTATATCTGAAAGGACAAGGTTAGCTAGCTAGCTTACAGCAGGTCTGCAATAATACCTGAAGGAATCATGCGATCACATTGTTAAAATAAACCGATAAAACTTAAATGTTTTGTTTCCAGTGACAGTTTAACAGATTTAAACGTTTTGCTCAAGAACTGCGTTTAGGTCTGATACCAACAAAGGATGCGTGGAATATCCCTTGAAAAGTGAAATTAAATATAGTGATTGAATCGAATCTGTGTAAATACCAATAGACCAATCAACTTTCTCTGTCAACGTCAACTTTAATGTCAATGTTTCTGTGTGTTTGTACAGACAGAGAGATCGAAATAACGTTTCCAACAATCCCGAATACAAAATACAATAATACAAATATACAAATATACAAATATGTATGAATATGTATACCCTCTATATATACAATTAACACATTTACACATATGCACACATTAAGATAAAACACAACAATCAATATATAAAAAATAACAGTTATTTCAATATCTTCATTCTTTAAGCTGCAAAATAACAGCAGCCTTATATGTTTTACTTCTTATTCACACACTGATGGCAGCGAGCGACCACAGGAACAAATCCTAAAACCCTGAAATGACACTTCCTGTTCGTTTGTCTTAAAGTCAAATGTGTATTTGGTTTGACGCCTGAAATAATGTGATTAACAACATTTTAAGAAATGTTAACGTTAGACATACTTATATCCAACTTCTGAATGTTGAGGCTTATATGTGTCTGAAGCGCCCAAAATCATATAGAAATAAAACAGATAATTAACTTAAAATAACACTGCAGCTGAGGCACCAGTTATTGAATCTTACGCACAGCAATGATACAAGTTCAGCCAAGAATCTCCATTTGGTCATTTATTTTCATGGTCCAATATCATTAACAAAAGTACAATGAGCAGCTTTCCTATCGATTCCTTTCCTTCAGCCCTTTTTATGGCTTTCCTTGTGGCTTGTTATCACCCTGGTAAAAAACAAGGGTTGCAGTCGAATAGTCCAAAAATCAGCTCTATTCTACTATTCCTCGACCTCTGTGTGGAACGTCATGGGGTTAAGGAATAGTGGATAGGAGAATTCAAAAGGACTTAGGAGAAGAGACTGCGGTGCTTTGAGAATCCGACTGCACTTACACTATCAACGTGTTTCTGATGCGCCAGCTGACGTCATAAATGTGCGTCTGCTGCTGTGGGGAAACTACAGTTTTCTATACAGCGGACTACATGGATGTTTAATAAGAACAGCGGACTACTGTGAACTCATCTAGAGACTCTGCACCGTGCTCTGATGGTGCTGTTTTATGCTTTATGAACGTGGACAACAGTGAAACATATTCTTCATGACCAAGGTTGGAATTGAAATAAAAAAGTGAAGTGAAACTTATGCTCGTCCCCCTCCGGTCCACACGTATTAATGCACGTGAATCCCAATACGTATGATGATTGTATGAAAAGATATTAAAATAAATACAAATGTATTTACTATAAACGTGTTAGTCCTTAACATCTACCACTGTGTATACCACCATTACAACATGTTTAAAGTTTAAGAAAACCCCACACAGCTCAGTAAACACTATGAAATGTTGACTTTATTTGATCATTTCAGTAAAAAAGTAACGTTCATATTTCTCCTTTTGATTATCATAGTGTTGGATGTTCAAAACAAAGCCCTTTGGCAAGTTACCACATAAGTTGTAAAATGCTTAATAAGCACCGTAACTTTCATGATATAATTTCTCCGTCACGATCGGTTGTTTCCGTGAACGGCCGAATGTTGAGTCACGGGAAATGTTGTGTCATGGTAAATGTTGCGGCCGCAAGGCATTGTGGGGCAGCATTTTCTCCTTTCCTTTCGTAAAGGAAGGTCCAGTGGTTCCTAAGCTAAAGGTGGTTATAAAGGAAGTTTCAAACCTCCTTTCCTATCATCTAGAGAATTCCAACAGCTCTTATCATGGCGGCCCCTGAGGTTCTTCCGGGTCATTTCACTGCGTTAGGAAGGTTCCTAAACTAAACGGACAATTGGACCGCAGCCCATGTGCCTACTAGTGCTCTACTCCCTCCACCACCTGTCTCCAATATACAATGACACCAGGTGCTCTAATCACCCAGCGCCCAAACAAGCCTTCAAAATGCCTTTAACTCACTTCAATAACGCCACTAAATAATAATACCTTCAATATACACAAAAACAGCAAGACAATACATGTTTAACTATTAAATAATATAGAGCAATATAATGCTCAAAGAGTGTCTTTAAACAGGCGGTTCTAACGAGTGGCTAAATTCATAATAACGTCATCACGCTGATCACGGAGAAACTCATCTCCTCATTGGCTGTGATGTTAAATCATGTGACTGTGATGTAGTTCCTATAGCCTAATGCTAGCTTTTCACTTGTGTGAAAGAACAGGTATTGGATGTACACAACTCAAAAATAATGTTTAAATACCATAGGGTAATCCTTTTTTTTGACATTTGAATAAGGAAATGTTACATATTATATATTTTAAATAAATAAACCCACCACTGGGAGGGTTGAGGAATATAAATATCTCTCTGAACATCACATTGAACTTTTGTGTAACTTATTAGTACTTTTTTAAGAGATCTCTGTTTACAGTGATTGTTGGTTATATAACAAGAGTATTCTCCCTGTTTATCTTCCAGGTCCATGAGGGAATATCGTCATCTCAACCAATGGCAGTGCGTTCAGCCCCGTAATCCTGCATGAGGTTCAATTTCTGTCCCTCAAATCTTTGGAAACAGTCAGAAGAACGGCTACGGAGAACATGAAGAACAGTTTTCAATTATGACATTTTTGCGTTAATCACCCCGACTCAATTAATCCCACGTGACTATTTTTCACTCATGTTCCCGGTAATAACACGTTTTCTTCTTAAACCTAGTCTAAATAAACTGCAGTGAGAGTAGGAAGATATTCAATACCAAGAAGCACATGCATCCTGCTCTTTTTGGAAGGGCACCTTCAACATACCATTACAGATATACTACAATATACTATTCACGAAAAACTAATCTTATAATCTGTAATTTGTTTATACTAACAATTATTATATTATTTTTTCCCTTATCCGTATTTAATCATTTCATTTTGTTGTTGTTTTTATATATGTCATTTTCCATCCTCCATGGAGAGCACCTCATAGTAAGCACATCATTTACTCATTTACCAGTAGACTCTCTCCATTCATCAACTAAACACTATATTAACCTATATTCCACCATAAGCCAATCTATTTTAACCCTTTGATGGCCTTCTCCCTGAGTTTCAGTCTGCTTACGAGACAAACTTGCCCACTTCCACCTGGATGATGGCGTTTTTCAGCTGGACCTCCAGCAGCAGGGCGTCAGCCGGACCTCCCTCGCTGGTCTTGTTGACGTTTGGGGAGAATATCCGCAGCATCCCCATGTAGCTGCCCACCACCACCGTGTCTATTAAGGCAGTGGTTCCCAACCTTTTTTGTCTCGTGTACCCCTTGAGCTGGTTGCCATTCTATAAAGTACCCCCTCACTCATCTGTTATAATTCGCCTACATGTTTTCGTGTATTACACCCTTTGTTATCGTGTTTAACCCAACTGCTCCTAAATGAAAATCACTTGTATAACTCTCATTCAATACAAATGCATTTAAACTTGAAATGTACACTTGTTGTCAGGTAAAACAAAGACTCACTACTTATTTAGGAATTCAATAATGTCTTTATTTAGGAGAAGACCCCTCCCCTCTGAACAGTCACTTTAATCCGTCATATTTGAAAAGAAACATTGTTATTTTCTGTATTCATGTAAGACAAAAGTTATTTATTTATTTGGCGATGACCCTGCGGGCGACCAGGCACCTGCGGACCCCCTCAAGCACCCCTAGGGGTCCCCGTACCCCCGGTTTGGAACCACTGTATTAAGGTTAAACAAAAAGCGTGACAAATGTTACATGAGATCAGTCAGGATGGAAGTTATTACCTCTAACAGCAGGCAGACTGTCATTGCTTTCCCTTTGTGAGGTGCTAGCTCTCTCACTGCTTCGGTAAAACAAGATTTTTCTTGAACAACACAAAGTTGGAGAAATGAATCCCAACTAATTAGTCTCATTTACGCAACCTAAAGTAAATGGTATGAAAGAAGGCATTTGGTTGGAGGGAGTCAGCTCAGCAAGTGTCAAGGTTTTCAGGACATCATTTAGTTATAAACATCATGTTTTAAGTAGGTGAATATTTAAATGTAAAGGGTTATAGTGAAAGGGGCATACAACATATACATATTATGGTCATTCCCATGCTCTATTTAGTCTCCTTTGTATTTGCAGACATTTTTTACACATCTTTGGGGCAAAATTTTACATTTTTTGCCACTTGGGGATTAGAAAAAATCAGAAATCTCAATAAAAACTAAATCACATTAAGATTGTACGTGCATCTTTTCCACATGAACATTAAAGAGCTTGTCAGTGTCACAGTACAAGTGCTTACAAATGTTTCCGTTTAAAAAAAAGAAATGGCACATCAATGAATATAAGCATTCAGCACTATTGAAACTAATAAACTTAAAGCAAACCGTCCCATATGTTCTATCTTGATTCCAGATAAGGATCGACTTGTTTTAACTTTTAAGAGGGAACGGGTTTTCTGTCAAAGTGGTTTAATTTTCAGATGGAGAAATATGGCGGGAAATGTAACACAAAGCAGAGCGGCAAATAAAAGTTAGCACACAGTAGATCTTTTGGATCATTAACCCTTTATAGGGCACTATTAGTTTAACCCTAACCCGTTTCAGGCCTCTGCTGATTGGTCAAATTCCCCAATGGCGCGCTCTGTGGCGTAGAGTGATCTTCGCTGATTGGCTGGGAGAAAACCACATGCTTCTCGACCTCACTGAGTCGCGGGGGGGACGCCATGTTTGGGTAATCCTAGGAAGAAAGACCTGCACCAGCTTCATCCACGCTGAGCCTAGCTGTGATCACTGGCTCAGTGTCATTTCATTTGACCAAATGTCTTTACACATACTGTACATTTAACAGATTTTATTATTGTCCACCTTTTGGTTTTATGTCCTTTTATTTAAAACGTTCTTTGAGACTTCATCTTCTGGTTCAAATTTCAATACATTTTTATAATCACACTTTTGTCTTTATTCTACATGAAAATGTTAGAGATACCATTCAAATCTGTTGATTATTCATATCTTCCTCAGGCTAGGAATAGTATGTTGAGTTTTTAAATGGTAAATGTATTTCATTTTCTCACAGGATATAAAATGAGACAACACAGTTTGTATCCATTGTTTATGAATAAATGCTTCAGCTCTTCAGACCAACATAGTAAGCTGTGAGCATGTTCCTAATTGTGTTGGTATGCAACCTAGGTCTGGTCTGATTAATAAACAAATCTGCCACTTTTATATTGTAGAATTTGTTAAATTAAAGCAGACTTTAATTGTTTGTCCTAAACATAGCTTAACATAGCCATATATGCTTTTGAAATGTAATGTCTTTGAAAAAACAACAGTATACAGTGTATATCGTGTATCCCCTTTAGATTGAAAATACATAGATGTGTTTTTCTATCTATAAAATAAATAGACAGACAGACAGAGAGAGAGACAGACAGACAGACAGACACTTTATCGATCCCAAATTGGGAAATTATATTGTTACAGCAGCAGTGTATTCAGGTATTAAAATTAAGGCTGTCAGTCCATTAAAATATTTAATCGCGATTAATCGCAAATTAATCACACATTTTTTATCTGTTCTAAATGTACCTTAGTTTTTAATACTCTTATCAACATATAAGTAGACAAATATGCCATATGCAAATGTTTGTTTATTATCATTTGAACAATGACAAATATTCTCATGAATATTAAACACAACAACCTCTGAACATTACAAATATCGCCTCAATTCAACCTGGAACCTCTCATACAATACAATAATACAATACAAAGTGTGTGTGTGTGTGTGTGTGTGTGTGTGTGTGTGTGTGTGTGTGTGTGTGTGTGTGTGTGTGTGTGTGTGTGTGTGTGTGTGTGTGTGTGTGTGTGTGTGTGTGGAGACACTGTGATAGATCGTTGGAGCTATGTGCAACTCAAGGCATATGCTCGAAGGCCCACTGTCTGGCTTCCTGCATAAAGTCAAGTGCTCGGCGCAGTTGTCGGCGAAATGTCGCTCCTCTGTTTTCATTGAAACAGCTCCTTATATCCGTTCGCGCAGCTAGCTAGCACCAGATGCTAACAACAACAATACACGTAAGGTGTGCGCATTCTCTCTCTCTCTCTCTCGCTCGCGCCGCACACATACACGCCCTCCCGGTCCTCCCGATGGCCAGTCCGGCCCTGCCGGTGAGCGTGGAAGTGTGGTCTGCCGCAAGCGGGCGGCAGGAGCGGGGCTGTCAGCGTCAGCTCGTAGATGGTATTTTAAACTCGATGCGCTCTGAAACTACGTTATTAACGCGTTATTAACGCGTTAACTTGACAGCCCTAATTAAAATATAAAAAGTTGGAATAAAGCATAAACTACACAGCACAAGTATAATGCACAGCAATCCAAAAGATGAGTCTGATATTTCATGAAAACTCTCCAGGAGGCACCAACACAAACGTGGCTGAGTGGACTCCGATGTTTGCTGCATGATCTGTGGTGTAGTGAGCTGTCACTCAAAAACTGAGTAGCCAATGGGGACGCACCCCTTAAAGTCCCGCCCATCTGGGATGTTTGTGCCAGAATCGCAAACAAAAAATGAAGGAGCGCAAACGACAGACCTGTAGCGAGAGCAAAAGTCTGATCATTGAGAAAGAAGCAAAGAGAACTGCAAAGAAAAAGATATGAAAAAAAAGACTTATAGTTTACATGATTACACACATTATTTGTTTGGAACTTATAGTTTTACTTTTGAAATTATATTTATTTTGCTTGACTCAGGTTTTTTCTCTCTTAAACTCTTAGTTTTGCTTGATTCCGAGAAAGTGTTGCTTTATCTTAATGGCACAAAACTGATTCCATACCAACAGGGAGAGACAGGTAGAAAACAGGCAGACTGCCAGACTCCGTTTTAAACTTCAACAGAGCAGCAGAAAGAAAACGGGGTGAGTGTTAAAACCAGGCTCTGCTGTTTTTGTCTAAACAATTCATGTTTACTCTGTTTTACTTTATCTCAGAAAAACACAGTCTCGATAAAAAGCAACATCTTAGAGTCCGATGTGGCATATTGAAATGTTGTAGGCCTACACTTCCTCCTTTCACGTCCTTGTTTCTGCGCCATCGTGGTTACATAACTATACAGACATAGTTGTTGTTGTTTACACTAGTGGTGTTAGTTGATTTAAAACAAAACTGTGATTAATCTTCATAAATCAGAAGTTTAAAATATTAGTAGGCCTTTTAACTTGTATTTTGGAGAGATATAAAACAAACAAAACGTGTGTTGCAGTCTAATAAAGCGGTCCATGAAAAACTGCTGAGAGAAATAAGAGGGGTTTTCACTTTATTAGAACTTCTCAGCTAAGTTATGATGATTTCCGAATTATTGGCATGACGTCAGAGCATATTGCGAGCACTATCTGCTCCTAAAGTAGGGACCTGTCCATCTCCTGGATTCAGCATAATGCCACCCCTCCGTTTCACCAGACCTAAAGAACGAGTGCACAACATTTCTCATGGATTAAATGTGCTTTTACACCGAGGTAGTTACAGCTCTTACTGATTTCTGGAGGTGGAAGAAGTACTCAGATCTTGTACTTGAGTAAAAGTAGAAGTACACAGATCTTTTAGAACTACCAGAGTGTAGGAATACTCTGTTACTTACAAGTAAAAGTCCTGCATACAAAATGTTACTAAAAGTAGAAAGTATTATCATCAAAATATACTTAAAGTACCAACAGTAAAAGTAGTCATTGTGCAGATTGCTCCATTTCAGAATAATATATATGATATGTTTTATAATGATTGATCATTAAAGTGTTCTCAAAGCTGGTAAAGGTGCAGCTAGTTTGAATGACTTTGTATACTGCAGGGTAGCTTGTGAATTTACTCCAGGTGGAACTAAAGTCTGATTTAAGAGCTGATTATATTTCACATCATTCATCCAGATCTGTAAAGTAACTAAAGGTATCAAACACATGTAGTGGAGTAAAAGTACACCATTTACCTCTGAATTGTTTTGGGGTAGAAGTACAAAGTAGCGGAACATTGAAATAAAGTACAGGTCCCTCAAAATTGTACTTAAGTACAGTACTTGGTACTAAGTCATCATTAAAAACTCACCTGTTCACCATGGCCTTTGACCCCTACCCATCACAGTCCCCCTGCTTCCACTCATACTGCTATTTATTAAACATTCTTTATTTACTTTATTATTTGCCCCTTTTGTTTGTTTGTTTGTTTGTTCACCATGTAAAGCGGCCTTGGGTCCCTTGAAAGGCGCTATACAAATTTCATCTATTATTATTATTACTTGATTAAATGTACATGTAGCTTGTGCCAGTTCCTCGCTTTCCTTGACTTTCACTGCCATGCAATTCATGTTAAAATACCTGCTGGAATTACGAAGGAAGTTTGGGTGAAACTTGGTAATATGAATATTTTTGTAATTTTTTTGAAACGTTAAGGTTTGCAGATTATTCACAGCCATTCACTTGATTCTGAGAAAGTGTTGCTTTATCTTAATGGCACAAAACTGATTCCATACCAACAGGTAGAGACAGGTAGAAAACAGACAGACTGCCAGACTCCATTTTAAACTTCAACAGAGCAGCAGAAAGAAAACAGGGTGAGTGTTAAAACCAGGCTCTGCTGTTTTTGTCTAAACAATTCATGTTTACTCTGTTTTACTTTATCTCAGAAAAACACAGTCTCGATAAAAAGCAACATCTTAGAGTCCGATGTGGCATATTGAAATGTTGTAGGCCTAAACTTCCTCCTTTCACGTCCTTGTTTCTGCGCCATCGTGGTTACATAACTATACAGACGTATTTGTTGTTGTTTACACTAGTGGTGTTAGTTGATTTAAAACAAAACTGTGATTAATCTTCATAAATCAGAAGTTTAAAATATTAGTAGGCCTTTTAACTTGTATTTTGGAGAGATATAAAACCAAACAAAACGTGTGTTGTAGTCTAATAAAGCGGTCCATGAAAAACTGCTGAGAGAAATAAGAGGGGGTTTCACTTTATTATAACTTTCTCAGCTAAGTTATGATGATTTCCGAATTACTGGCATGACGTCAGAGCATATTGCGAGCACTCTCTGCTCCTAAAGTAGGGACCTGTCCATTTCCTGGATTCAGCATAATGCCACCCCTCCGTTTCACCAGACCTAAAGAACGAGTGCACAACATTTCTCATGGATTAAATGTGCTTTTACACCGAGGTAGTTACAGCTCTTACTGATTTCTGGAGGTGGAAGAAGTACTCAGATCTTGTACTTGAGTAAAAGTAGAAGTACTCAGATCTTTTAGAACTACCAGAGTGTATGAATACTCTGTTACTTACAAGTAAAAGTCCTGCATACAAAATGTTACTAAAAGTAGAAAGCAGGGTCGATGTCATTGGGGGTCATTCGCGGGCCATGCCCCCCTAAATGAGTCACTGTGCCCCCCAACGCAGGGCGGGCAAGCCTTGCCACTTTGCTGGTTCTTTTTTTTTTTAATCATATTAGTGAAAACGTTTCCACTAAAAGTTTTTTGTGTGAAATAAATCAGAAAAAAGAATACACATATAAAACACAGCCTGAGGTGTGCTCACTGCTGCTCTCTGATTGGTGTGTTGCTTGACCAATGACCCCCGGCCTTTGTTTTGTTATCATTACGTGGCTGTGTGTTTAGATGAAAGCCCAGTGGCGATCTGTCCATCTCTTATACTGATTATACAGTAAAGCCATGGAAAATAATATGATATACAGTACAGTACAAGTACTTCTGGGTCTCTGTGTTTCATTCAAGCTCGGCTCTGTGTGTCTGTGGCACGAGCGCATTTTGTGAGTGCGCGAGCGGTAACGTGGAATGTTGTTGTTAGCATCTGGTTAGCTAGCTATGCTAACGGATATAAAGAGCTGTTTCTACACTAAGGTGGAGGAGAGTCCTCTCCTGTCAGACTGAGAGGATCTTATAACGTCAGCTCAGTGAGCTAAAGGACTCTCTCAGTGTTTAGATAGTTAACTTTGGTGTAAGTTATCTCAGTGGGTCTCAAACGGTTTGGTCACCATTTATGTAACAAGTATTTGCGAGGAACACCTTTATATGATCATTATAGTTATTAAAAAATAAGAGAATAAATGAAAAACAGGTATGAAATACTATAGGACAGTAACACAAGAATACAGTTTAAAAGGGGAGTTATTAGTAAAATATCCATAAAGAAAAAGTACATCTGTTTACAGTTCTGTTTCATATGGGTGTTGAGAGATGTATCCATAGATCTCTTCATTTTGCTTTCAAAGTGCACCAGATTGATGCATTTAACTTCAATATTTAAAAAAAAATCTTACCCGGGGAGCATGCCCCCAGACCCTCCTAGAGGAGGTTAGGTCCACCCCCCACCTAAAACATGTTCACATGGATAGGATACTAAATACATTTGCACACTTTTTATATGGTGGCCTATGTCCATATGTTTCTGTTTTGGTGGTCGTTCCACAACCGTGCACATATGCACAAGTCATAGGTGCGCTCTAAAATAGCACTACACCCTGCAATGTGTGTGAAAGACAATAGACTTTACAGCATGTTTTTTTAAATTGAAGTTGCGTTGGTGTTTGTCTGTTGGTTGTTGACGGCAGTGTGTGCCCCCCGTCGTAAATGATTGCCCCCCCATTCGATTTGTTCTAGAGCCGACCCTGGTAGAAAGTATTAGCGTCAAAATATACTTAAAGTACCAACAGTAAAAGTAGTCATTGTGCAGATTGGTCCATTTCAGAATAATATATATGATATGTTTTATAATGATTGATCATTAAAGTGTTCTCAAAGCTGGTAAAGGTGCAGCTAGTTTGAATGACTTTGCATACTGCAGGGTAGCTTGTGAATTTACTCCAGGTGGAACTAAAGTCTGATTTAAGAGCTGATTATATTTCACATCATTCATCCAGATCTGTAAAGTAACTAAAGGTATCAAACACATGTAGTGGAGTAAAAGTACACCATTTACCTCTGAATTGTTTCGGGGTAGAAGTACAAAGTAGCGGAACATTGAAATAAAGTACAGGTCCCTCAAAATTGTACTTAAGTACAGTACTTGGTACTAAGTCATCATTAAAAACTCACCTGTTCACCATGGCCTTTGACCCCTAACCCATCACAGTCCCCCTGCTTCCACTCCTACTGCTATTTATTAAACATTCTTTATTTACTTTATTATTTGCCCCTTTTGTTTGTTTGTTTGTTTGTTTGTTTGTTTGTTCACCATGTAAAGCGGCCTTGGGTCCCTTGAAAGGCGCTATACAAATGTCATCTATTATAATAATTATTATTATTATTACTTGATTAAATGTACATGTAGCTTGTGCCAGTTCCTCGCTTTCCTTGCCTTTCACTGCCATGCAATTCATGTTAAAATACCTGCTGGAATTACGAAGGAAGTTTGGGTGAAACTTGGTAATATGAATATTTTTGTAAATGTTTTGACACGTCAAGGTTTGCAGATTATTCGCAACCATTCACGTTTTTGCACAAATTGAAACCAAAATGTATCATTATGATGGATTTGATTGAAATGCTTGCATTATAAAGTGTGTGTGTTTATGTATTTGTCTCCAGGGTTACTAGGTCATCTCTCAGAATGGAGACCATGAGAGATTTGGATGATGAGGAGGGAGGAGGAGGAGGAGGAGGAGGAGGAGGAGGAGGAGGAGGACACATCTTCAGTGTCCAGAAAACCTCCAGATTTGAGTAATACACTTGGACCCTCTGACACAAAGTAAGAATCAGTTTCTGCTGTAAACTGACCTGAAGAGGAGTCTGATTTGATCTGAGTAGCAGACCACAGTATATAAACACAGTAAAGCATCACTGTGGAGTACAGTCATGAAACAAAGTCAATTAGAGTAAAGAAACCCAGAAGAGGAAAGTAAAGAGGTGTAACTGAGCTCTGGCTGTGCTCCTTGGCATCATCAGCCACAGTCAATAATCTACTATTGTGAAATCATTCTCACATTCGAGATGTAGGACTTTGTGTTAGGTTAAGTAAATCAACTTCGAACATGTCAAACGTTTCCCTCTCACAAATGAATTCTAACAACAAAAACCCTCAAACACGACTTAAAAACTGAAAGTTCAGAGCAAGTCCAAAAATCTTTAATTACGTAAACGGGCTGAAATCAAAAGCTGCCCTTTACAAGAACTAATGATGTGTGTTAAACATTGTGTTAAACATTTTGTTGTTTCCACAGACGGAGAGCAGAGTCTCCAGTCCCCAGCTGTGTTTCTATGAAGAGTGACCGGTCTAAAGATGAACCTTTACGCTTCAGTAATGAACCTGGACCCTCAGACACAAAGTAAGAGTCTGTTTCTACTGTGAACTGACCCGAAGAGGATTCATTTTATATGCCAACAGATAATATACATTGTTCTTTAATATTTACATGAGTGCAGTAAATAACAGTACAGAAACACAGTAAAATACAGTAAATAAATACAGAAAAGTACAGTAAAGACACGTGATTGAACGTTGTGCTCCTTTGCATCAACAGCAATAGTAAATAAACTACTATAGTGAAATCATTCTCACACAATACGTAAGAATTTGTGTTTTGTTAAGTAAATTAACTTCAAGCATGTAAAACTTTTCAATCTCACGAATAAATTGTAACAACAGAAGCCCACAAACACAATTTTGAAACTGAAAAAATTCAGAGTTAGACCAAAAATCTTGAATCGTGTAAACAAAATCAAAACTGAAATCAAACGCTACTTTTTACAAGAACTAGTGATGTGTGTTAAACATTTGTTGCTTCCACAGACAGAGAGCAGAGTCTCCAGTCCCCAGCTGTCTGTCTATGAAGAGTGACCGGTCTAAAGATGAACCTTTACGCTTCAGTAATGAACCTGGACCCCCAGACACAAAGTAAGGTTGCATTCACACCTAATAGGTCTGCTAATTTGGTGCGCACCAGACGACAGTTTTGTTACATTGCTTCATTTTTCCGAAGGTTCGGTTTGCGTTCACACGGCAAAACTCAAACGGACTATAAACTGTAAACACAAGTCATGTGCACGGAAATGCTGTTCAACCATTGTCAGACATTAAGGGGGTAAAACGCAAACCC
>CM062281.1:24353099-24523099 GCA_031216635.1 Dissostichus eleginoides | reverse complement strand
GAGGGGGAGATGTGAACAAGTGACTGAAGGAACTGATAAAAGTGAAACCCTCCTCAATAGCATCTTCACTGAGCTCTACATCACACAAGGACAGAGTAAAGAGGTTAATACCCAACATGAGGTGAGGCAGCTTGAGGCAGCTTACAAGAAAAATACCCTCCATTACACTCCAATCAAGTGCCAGGACATCTTTAAAGCCTACCTGACCAACAGACTCTCATCAGAGCGGTCCTGACCAACGGAGTCGCTGGAGTTGGAAAAACCTTCTCAGTGCAGAAGTTCACTCTGGACTGGGCCAAGGGTTTGGAAAACCAAGATGTCAGTCTGGTGATCCCGCTTTCCTTCAGGGAGCTGAACCTGATCAAAGATGAGCAGTACAGTCTTCTCAGGCTGCTCCATGTTTTCCATCCAACCTTACAGAAGGTCACAGCAGAGCAGCTGGCTGTCTGTAAAGTGCTGTTCATCTTTGACGGCCTGGATGAAAGCAGACTTTCTCTGGATTTCAGAAACAATGAGGTTGTGTCTGATGTCTCACAGAAGTCCTCAGTCGACGTGCTGCTGACAAACCTCATCAGGGGGAAGCTGCTTCCCTCGGCTCTCGTCTGGATAACTTCTCGACCTGCAGCGGCCAATCAGATCCCTCCTGAGTGTGTGGACAGGGTAACAGCAGTACGAGGCTTCACTGACGCCCAGAAGGAGGTGTACTTCAGGAGGAGATCGAGTGGTGAAAAATGGGTCCAGCAGAATCATCTCTCACATCAAGGGCTCCAGGAGCCTCCACATCATGTGTCAGATCCCAGTCTTCTGCTGGATCACTGTTGCAGTTCTGGACTGCATGTTGACTACAGACCAGAGAGGAGAGCTGCCCAAGACCCTCACTGACATGTACTCACACTTCCTGCTGGTCCAGACAAAAGAGGAAGAAGCAGAAGTATGATGAGGGACATGAGACGAGTCCACAGCAGCTGACGGAGGCTGACAGGGAGCTTCTTCTGAAGCTGGGGAGGCTGGCGTTTGAACATCTGGAGAAGGGAGACATCATGTTCTACCAAGAAGACCTGGAGCGCTGTGGTCTTGACGTCACCGAGGCCTTGGTGCACTCAGGAGTTTGTACCGAGATCTTCAAAAGAGAGAGTGTGATCTTCAATAAAACAGTCTACTGCTTTGTTCATCTGAGCATTCAGGAGTTTCTGGCTGCAGTCTACATGCTGCACTGTTACACCAACAGGAACACAGCGGTACTGAAGGACTTCCTGCAGGGAGACTATAACAACATGTTTAGCAGTGATCAGGATTACCCATCCCTGGATGTCTTCCTAAAGAGCGCCATGAGGAAATCACTCGAAAGTGAAAATGGTCACCTGGACCTGTTTGTCCGCTTCCTCCACGGCCTCTCTCTGGAGTCCAACCAGAGACTCTTAGGAGGCCTGCTGGGTCTCAAAGACAAACGTCCAGAAATCATCCAGAGAGCCATCAGCAACCTGAAGGAGATGAGATGTGATGATTCCTCTCCCGACAGGAGCCTCAACATCTTCCACTGTCTGACAGAGATGAACGACCACTCAGTTCTTCAGGAGATCACAGAGTTCCTGAAGTCAGAGAACAGATCAGAGAAGAGACTCTCTGTGGAACGCTGCTCAGCTCCGGCCTACAGGCTGGAGATGTCAGAGGAGGTTCTGGATGAGTTGGAGAAGTACAAAACATCACAGGAGAGACGACGGAGACTGATTCCAGCTCAGAGGAACTGCAGGAAGGCTGTGTGAGTCCAGATGTGATTAACTTTATAGATTAGTGTAGATAAGGATTTTAGTTTTTCAAATAAACACTATACAACTTTTTGCTGTTTCACATACTGTGAGAGCAAAATTGAATTAATTCATTTGTTCTAATCATTTCAAAATTGTACAGTTTTTTCTTCTCTTCATTTTCCTTGTCAAAAAAATATGAAGGATGTTTTATCACAGCAACATGTGATCACAACATTCAGAATAATTTGAGATATGTCATTAAATGGAGTAAAGTTATTATGAAATGATTGCAGTTTCTTTATCGTTAAATTAGACACAGAGTAATATCTGATTCATGTTGACTCTAGTCTAGAAGGTAGCTAGCAAAGAGGTGACAGACATGGGATCAGATCACACTCAACCATCCAGTGGTAATCAGATCATGATATTCAAAATGTTTTTCCTCAAATGCATGAAGTAAATATATTGTTTCCCCTTTTTTTTATATAAACTAATTCTGTAATATGTGTTATAACAGAATTCCTGACAGTGGATTCTTAGACTGGGAAGTCGTGGCCTCAGCTCTGAAGTCCGACCCCTCCAATCTGAGAAAGCTGGAGCTGAGAGGCGGTCTGCAGGATTCAGAGATGGAGCAGCTGAGTTCTGGACTAAAGAGTCCAAACTGTAGACTGAAGACTCTGAGGTCAGATCACTGGCTGCAGTTCATGTGGTTTTGTACAGTATTTATAATTGATATATTTATAATTCCATAATTTACCTGAGTACAAAGATATTTTAAGAAGTTCACATTTCTTTCTAAATTGCTGAATATTTTACAAGAATAACAGAAAGCAGAGAAAGTAGATGTGTGACGGACAGTGTTTGAGCTTCCACAGACTCTCACTGGGCTCCATGACTCAGTGAAGATGCTGTCAGTACTGATGAGCTGTGAGGGAGATGAAGGACGTTGTTCTGATGCATTATTACAGATACTTTTATATATTACATTTATAAAAGTATCTACATCAATTTTGACATTGGCCTCTGAACCCTCTCCAGGTCTGAAAAGAGGATGAAACTTTGAACTACCTCAAGCAGGACCATTGTTCTCTGAACTTACATTGTGTGTTATTTATTCAGACTCTGGTGCTGCTTCTTTGTAAACTCTGTGATCTTGAGTTGAATCAGTTTCTGTGGGTTTTTATCTGTCTGGCTGCACATCACGAGTTAGTGTAGAAGGAGCAGAGTTTCAGATGTGAAGTCACCACTTTTTATTGAAGGTGAAGCACGTTGTCTTTAATATTAATCAGAGCTCTGTTCTCTTTCTGTAACTTACTGTTTTTAACCTGTCGGGAGCGTCCACTTTATAAACTTCTACATTCTCTACTTCTCCAGCTATAATCAGATTATTAGAACTTTAATTATTTCAATAAGGAACATTGTTTTCTAAACTTACATCATGTGTTCTTTATTCAGACTGGAGCGCTGCAGTTTGTCAGAGATCAGCTGTGCTGCTCTGATCTCAGCTCTGAAGTCCAACCCTTCCCATCTGAGAGATCTGGACCTGAGTCTCAACAAGCTGAAGGATTCAGGAGTGAAGCTGCTGAGTGATCTTCTGGAGAGTCCAGACTGCAGCTGGAGACTCTCAGGTCAGTTCTCCATCTTTTACTTCTGTGCTGAGATTAATATGTGAGAGTTGTGTTGACTCTGAGCTGCAGACATCAGGCTGATATGATCCTGATCCTCACTGAGCATCTTAATGCTAAAGTCTATTTTCTTCTTCAGTGGTTTAGTTCATTGACCGTGGCAGAGCATGTTAAAGAAAAATCATACTCTGCATAATTCACTCTGAACCTCTTAAAATCCTGTAATTCATCTTATATTCTCCATCATGTTTAAAAAAAAAAAAATGACATTATAAACACATGAATACAATAATTAAATATTTCTATTAAAACTATCAAACACTAACAAATATTTTCAGTTTTTGTGTTTCTAACATTTGTATTAAGCTACAAGATGCTCATACTGACTGAATAGTTTAAACTGAAGATGCTGTGATCTCTGTCTCCACTATTCCTAAAATAAATATTCTTTATTTATTTAAATAAAATAAATATTCTTTATTTATTTTGATCACATTTCTTCAAAATTCTTCCTGACATATTTGTGATCTTTGTAAACTCTGTGATCTTGAGTTGAATCAGTTACTGTGGGTTTTTATCTGTCTGGCTGCACATCACGAGTTAGTGTAGAAGGAGCAGAGTTTCAGATGTGAAGTCACCACTTTTTATTGAAGGTGAAGCACGTTGTCTTTAATATTAATCAGAGCTCTGTTCTCTTTCTGTAACTTACTGTTTTTAACCTGTCGGGAGCGTCCACTTTATAAACTTCTACATTCTCTACTTCTCCAGCTATAATCAGATTATTAGAACTTTAATTATTTCAATAAGGAACATTGTTTTCTAAACTTGCATCATGTGTTCTTTATTCAGACTGGAGCGCTGCAGTTTGTCAGAGATCAGCTGTGCTGCTCTGATCTCAGCTCTGAAGTTCAACCCTTCCCATCTGAGAGATCTGGAGCTGAGTGACAACGAGCTGAAGGATTCAGGAGTGAAGCTGCTGAGTGATCTTCTGAAGAGTCCAGACTGCAGACTGGAGACTCTCAAGTCAGTTCTCCATCTTTTACTTCTGTGCTGAGATTAATATGTGAGAGTTGTGTTGACTCTGAGCTGCAGACATCAGGCTGATATGATCCTGATCCTCACTGAGCATCTTAATGCTAAAGTCTATTTTCTTCTTCAGTGGTTTAGTTCATTGACCGTGGCAGAGCAATGTTAAAGAAAAACCATACTCTGCATAATTCACTCTGAACCTCTCAAAAACCTGAAATTCATCTTATATTCCCCATCATGTTTTTTTTTTATAAATGACATTATAAACACATGAATACAATAATTAAATATTTCTATTAAAACTATCAAACACTAACAAATATTTTCAGTTTTTGGTGTTTCTAACATTTGTATTAAGCTACATGATGCTCATACTGACTGAATAGTTTAAACTGAAGATGCTTTGATCTATGTCTCCACTATTCCTAAAATAAATATTCTCTATTTATTTTGATCACATTTCTTTAAAATTCATCCTGACATATTTGTGATCTTTGTAAACTCTGTGATCTTGAGTTGAATCAGTTTCTGTGGGTTTTTATTTGTCTGGCTGCACATCACGAGTTAGTGTAGAAGGAGCAGAGTTTCAGATGTGAAGTCACCACTTTTTATTGAAGGTGAAGCACGTTGTCTTTAATATTAATCAGAGCTCTGTTCTCTTTCTGTAACTTACTGTTTTTAACCTGTCGGGAGTGTCCACTTTATAAACTTCTACATTCTCTACTTCTCCAGCTATAATCAGATTATTAGAACTTTAATTATTTCAATAAGGAACATTGTTTTCTAAACTTGCATCATGTGTTCTTTATTCAGACTGAGGCACTGCAGTTTGTCAGAGATCAGCTGTGCTGCTCTGATCTCAGCTCTGAAGTCAAACCATTCCCATCTGAGAGATCTGGACCTGAGTCTCAACGAGGTGAAGGATTCAGTCGTGAAGCTGCTGAGTGATCTTCTGGAGAGTCCAGACTGCAGACTGGAGACTCTCGGGTCAGTTCTCCATCTTTTACTTCTGTGCTGAGATTAATATGTGAGAGTTGTGTTGACTCTGAGCTGCAGACATCAGGCTGATATGATCCTGATCCTCACTGAGCATCTTGATGCTAAAGTCTATTTTCTTCTTCAGTGGTTTAGTTCATTGACCGTGGCAGAGCAATGTTAAAGAAAAACCATACTCTGCATAATTCACTCTGAACCTCTCAAAAACCTGAAATTCATCTTATATTCCCCATCATGTTTTTTTTTTATAAATGACATTATAAACACATGAATACAATAATTAAATATTTCTATTAAAACTATCAAACACTAACAAATATTTTCAGTTTTTGCTGTTTCTAACATTTGTATTAAGCTACAAGATGCTCATACTGACTGAATAGTTTAAACTGAAGCTGCTGTGATCTATGTCTCCACTATTCCTAAAATAAATATTCTTTATTTATTTTGATCACATTTCTTCAAAATTCTTCCTGACATATTTGTGATCTTTGTAAACTCTGTGATCTTGAGTTGAATCAGTTTCTGTGGGTTTTTATCTGTCTGGCTGCACATCACGAGTTAGTGTAGAAGGAGCAGAGTTTCAGATGTGAAGTCACCACTTTTTATTGAAGGTGAAGCACGTTGTCTTTAATATTAATCAGAGCTCTGTTCTCTTTCTGTAACTTACTGTTTTTAACCTGTCGGGAGTGTCCACTTTATAAACTTCTACATTCTCTACTTCTCCAGCTATAATCAGATTATTAGAACTTTAATTATTTCAATAAGGAACATTGTTTTCTAAACTTGCATCATTTGTTCTTTATTCAGACTGTGGAAATGCAGTTTGTCAGAGATCAGCTGTGCTGCTCTGATCTCAGCTCTGAAGTCCAACCCTTCCCATCTGAGAGATCTGGACCTGAGTTACAACGAGCTGAAGGTTTCAGGAGGGAAGCTGCTGAGTGATCTTCTGGAGAGTCCAGACTGCAGACTGGAGACTCTCACGTCAGTTCTCCATCTTTTACTTCTGTGCTGAGATTAATATGTGAGAGTTGTGTTGACTCTGAGCTGCAGACATCAGGCTGATATGATCCTGATCCTCACTGAGCATCTTAATGCTAAAGTCTATTTTCTTCTTCAGTGGTTTAGTTCATTGACCGTGGCAGAGCGATGTTAAAGAAAAATCATACTCTGCATAATTCACTCTGAACCTCTTAAAAACCTGAAATTCATCTTATATTCTCCATTAAAAAAAATGACATTATAAACACATGAATACAATAATTAAATATTTCTATTAAAACTATCAAACACTAACAAATATTTCAGTTTTTGCTGTTTCTAACATTTGTATTAAGCTACAAGATGCTCATACTGACTGAATAGTTTAAACTGAAGATGCTTGATCTATGTCTCCACTATTCCTAAAATAAATATTCTCTATTTATTTTGATCACATTTCTTTAAAATTCATCCTGACATATTTGTGATCTTTGTAAACTCTGTGATCTTGAGTTGAATCAGTTTCTGTGGGTTTTTATCTGTCTGGCTGCACATCACGAGTTAGTGTAGAAGGAGCAGAGTTTCAGATGTGAAGTCACCACTTTTTATTGAAGGTGAAGCACGTTGTCTTTAATATTAATCAGAGCTCTGTTCTCTTTCTGTAACTTACTGTTTTTAACCTGTCGGGAGTGTCCACTTTATAAACTTCTACATTCTCTACTTCTCCAGCTATAATCAGATTATTAGAACTTTAATTATTTCAATAAGGAACATTGTTTTCTAAACTTGCATCATGTGTTCTTTATTCAGACTGTTGGGCTGCAGTTTGTCAGAGATCAGCTGGGCTGCTCTGATCTCAGCTCTGAAGTCAAACCCTTCCTATCTGAGAGATCTGGACCTGAGTCTCAACGAGCTGAAGGATTCAGGAGGGAAGCTGCTGAGTGATCTTCTGGAGAGTCCAGACTGCAGACTGGAGACTCTCAGGTCAGTTCTCCATCTTTTACTTCTGTGCTGAGATTAATATGTGAGAGTTGTGTTGACTCTGAGCTGCAGACATCAGGCTGATATGATCCTGATCCTCACTGAGCATCTTGATGCTAAAGTCTATTTTCTTCTTCAGTGGTTTAGTTAATTGACAGTGGCAGAGTAATATTCAGCTTTAAATGTAAATATTACAATAAGAATTATACTCTGCATATTTCACACTGAACCTCCGTCAAGTTTTATTTTACTACATGATATAAAAGACAAATGAGTAAAATTAATAAGTATTTCCAATCAAACACTAAAAATATATTCAGTATTTGCTTCTTCCAACATTTTTATGAAGCTAAAAGATGCTTATACTGACTGAATGGTTTAAACTGACCATGTGATCATGTGTTCTTTATTCAGACTGGATAACTGCAGTTTGTCAGAGATCAGCTGTGCTGCTCTGGCCTCAGCTCTGAAGTCCAACCCCTCCCATCTGAGAGAGCTGCACCTGAGGTACAACGGTCTGCAGGATTCAGGAGGGAAGCTGCTGAGTGATCTTCTGGAGAGTCCAGACTGCAGACTGGAGACTCTCGGGTCAGTAAGGGGTCGACTCAGTCTCTGCTGGTTCAGCAGGATTGTATTAAACACAGGGAGGTGGATGTGTTCCTCACACTGGGGAATCTCTCCAGTTCCACCTTCCAGCCGTAGCCTAGCTTAGCACAACAAATCAGTGATGTTACCATTTATCTGCAGTTTCTCCTTTTGTTCATCTCGCGGTTCTTTACTTTCATTATTATCAAGCAAGATAATACAAGCTGACAATGCAAAGCCACATTTCACTCAGCTGCAACCCATTAACAGACAAATGGGATTTTACAGTTAAAAAGGTAGTCTGTTTGTTTTTCCTATGTTGTTTTGTTCCTGGACTAATGCCTAGTTAATTCTCTCATGCAGCTGAGAGCTGTGGACAGTCAGTCGTAGTGTTTGCAGAGAAGATATGATGCGATGTAAAGCATTGGATCACTCAGGACTGTGAAGCTGACTAACTCAAAGAACAAACACTTATTTTAACTTGATCTATAACTGTTGGATTGTGTTCATCCCTACAGGATCAATCAGAAGATAATAACAGCCAAGATACAGAAGAAATGTGAGTATTGAACCCATATCCTCCAAATATATCCAAACTCTCGTACATGCAATCAAATCATAGGTAATATATATTTATGTATCACTTGATGAAATCTGCGCCTCCCATTTATGTCTAACATAGAGTGGCTAACGGGCTAACCTGCTACAACGGCCCAAAAACACTACATTAGGAGAAAGGCGCTGAAGCTTCAAATACGATGCAGTATAAAAACACAAATGTTCCAAAACACATGCAAATGAAGATACATCTTCAGCAACTTGACAACACATGCACAGCATTTAGAACATATTTACCAACTTGAGGAAACATGCGCAGCGTTTACTAAAAGCCCTACATTAACGAAACGCTGTAAAAAGCAAACGCTGCAAGAAGCTTAAAACAAAACTGAAACGCGGACACTAAAAAGTGTAGATATTATAAAGATATAGAACAGTATAATGACAGTTTGTCAACATTATAAAGTTGGCAAACTGTCTCTGTTGGTGGCAGAGTCTGTTTCATATTGTTAAGTGTTTTGTCAGTATATCTGAAAGGACAAGGTTAGCTAGCTAGCTTACAGCAGGTCTGCAATAATACCTGAAGGAATCATGCGATCACATTGTTAAAATAAACCGATAAAACTTAAATGTTTTGTTTCCAGTGACAGTTTAACAGATTTAAACGTTTTGCTCAAGAACTGCGTTTAGGTCTGATACCAACAAAGGATGCGTGGAATATCCCTTGAAAAGTGAAATTAAATATAGTGATTGAATCGAATCTGTGTAAATACCAATAGACCAATCAACTTTCTCTGTCAACGTCAACTTTAATGTCAATGTTTCTGTGTGTTTGTACAGACAGAGAGATCGAAATAACGTTTCCAACAATCCCGAATACAAAATACAATAATACAAATATACAAATATACAAATATGTATGAATATGTATATCCTCTATATATACAATTAACACATTTACACATATGCACACATTAAGATAAAACACAACAATCAATATATACAAAATAACAGTTACTTCAATATCTTCATTCTTTAAGCTGCAAAATAACAGCAGCCTTATATGTTTTACTTCTTATTCACACACTGATGGCAGCGAGCGACCACAGGAACAAATCCTAAAACCCTGAAATGACACTTCCTGTTCGTTTGTCTTAAAGTCAAATGTGTATTTGGTTTGACGCCTGAAATAATGTGATTAACAACATTTTAAGAAATGTTAACGTTAGACATACTTATATCCAACTTCTGAATGTTGAGGCTTATATGTGTCTGAAGCGCCCAAAATCATATAGAAATAAAACAGATAATTAACTTAAAATAACACTGCAGCTGAGGCACCAGTTATTGAATCTTACGAACTGATACAAGTTCAGACAAGAATCTCCGTTTGGTCATTTATTTTCATGGTCCAATATCATTAACAAAAGTACAATGAGCAGCTTTCCTATCGATTCCTTTCCTTCAGCCCTTTTTATGGCTTTCCTTGTGGCTTGTTATCACCCTGGTAAAAAACGAGGGTTGCAGTCGAATAGTCCAAAAATCAGCTCCTATCGTCTATTCCTATCCACTATTCCTTGACCTCTGTGTGGAACGTCACGGGGTTAAGGAATAGTGGATAGGAGAATTCAAAAGGACTTAGGAGAAGAGACTGCGGTGCTTTGAGAATCCGACTGCACTTACACTATCGACGTGTTTATGATGCGCCAGCGGACGTCATAAATGTGCGTCTGCTGCTGTGGGGAAACTACAGTTTTCTATACAGCGGACTACATGGATGTTTAATAAGAACAGCGGACTACTGTGAACTCATCTAGAGACTCTGCACCGTGCTCTGATGGTGCTGTTTTATGCTTTATGAACGTGGACAACAGTGAAACATATTCTTCATGACCAAGGTTGGAATTGAAATAAAAAAGTGAAGTGAAACTTATGCTCGTCCCCCTCCGGTCCACACGTATTAATGCACGTGAATCCCAATACGTATGATGATTGTATGAAAAGATATTAAAATAAATACAAATGTATTTACTATAAACGTGTTAGTCCTTAACATCTACCACTGTGTGTACCACCATTACAACATGTTTAAAGTTTAAGAAAACCCCACACAGCTCAGTAAACACTATGAAATGTTGACTTTATTTGATCATTTCAGTAAAAAAGTAACGTTCATATTTCTCCTTTTGATTATCATAGTGTTGGACGTCAAAACAAAGCCCTTTGGCAAGTTACCACATAAGTTGTAAAATGCTTAATAAGCACCGTAACTTTCATGATATAATTTCTCCGTCACGATCGGTTGTTTCCGTGAACGGCCGAATGTTGAGTCACGGGAAATGTTGTGTCATGGTAAATGTTGCGGCCGCAAGGCATTGTGGGGCAGCATTTTCTCCTTTCCTTTCGTAAAGGAAGGTCCAGTGGTTCCTAAGCTAAAGGTGGTTATAAAGGAAGTTTCAAACCTCCTTTCCTATCATCTAGAGAATTCCAACAGCTCTTATCATGGTGGCCCCTGAGGTTCTTCCGGGTCATTTCACTGCGTTAGGAAGGTTCCTAAACTAAACGGACAATTGGACCGCAGCCCATGTGCCTACTAGTGCTCTACTCCCTCCACCACCTGTCTCCAATATACAATGACACCAGGTGCTCTAATCACCCAGCGCCCAAACAAGCCTTCAAAATGCCTTTAACTCACTTCAATAACGCCACTAAATAATAATACCTTCAATATACACAAAAACAGCAAGACAATACATGTTTAACTATTAAATAATATAGAGCAATATAATGCTCAAAGAGTGTCTTTAAACAGGCGGTTCTAACGAGTGGCTAAATTCATAATGACGTCATCACGCTGATCACGGAGAAACTCATCTCCTCATTGGCTGTGATGTTAAATCATGTGACTGTGATGTAGTTCCTATAGCCTAATGCTAGCTTTTCACTTGTGTGAAAGAACAGGTATTGAATGTACACAACTCAAAAATAATGTTTAAATACCATAGGGTAATCCTTTTTTGACATTTGAATAAGGAAATGTTACATATTATATATTTTAAATAAATAAACCCACCACTGGGAGGGTTGAGGAATATAAATATCTCTCTGAACAGCACATTGAACTTTTGTGTAACTTATTAGTACTTTTTTAAGAGATCTCTGTTTACAGTGATTGTTGGTTGTATAACAAGAGTATTCTCCCTGTTTATCTTCCAGGTCCATGAGGGAATATCGCCATCTCAACCAATGGCAGTGCGTTCAGCCCCGTAATCCTGCATGAGGTTCAATTTCTGTCCCTCAAATCTTTGGAAACAGTCAGAAGAACGGCTACGGAGAACATGAAGAACAGTTTTCAATGACATTTTTGCGTAAATCACCCCGACTCAATTAATCCCACGTGACTATTTTTCACTCATGTTCCCGGTAATAACACGTTTTTCTTCATACACCTAGTCTAAATAAACTGCAGTGAGTAACATTTCCATGGAGTAGGAAGATATTCAATACCAAGAAGCACATGATGGCGTTTTTCAGTTCTTTTAATCTTTAATACTTTTGTATGCATGCTTTAGGTAACATTAAGCTGTCTTTGGCTCTTTTCTGCTGTAACAATGTACATTTCCCCTCTGTGTGGGACTAATAAAGGTAATCCGATTCTGATCTGAATGTTATTAATGTTATTATCACATGTTTTTCAATTTTTTTATTTTCTTTTGTGCTTTTTTTACCACATTTTGCTGCTTGTGTTTGCTGACACCTGACTATATGGACGGAGACAACATGAAGTTTTCACTCCTGAGGGGACTGACAACAACAAATACCCAACTACAACACCCGGGCAGAGATAATACATTTACAATTGTGAATAATGTTTGATATCCTGATGGTAAACCCGTCTTACCTGAATGTTTGTTACTTGTGACGGTTGAAACACACAGGCTCTTCATATATATATGTCATTTTCCATCCTCCATGGAGAGCACCTCATAGTAAGCACATCATTTACTCATTTACCAGTAGACTCTCTCCATTCATCACCTAAACACTATATTAACCTATATTCCACCATAAGGCAATCTATTGTAACCCTTTGATGGCCTTCTCCCTGAGTTTCAGTCTACTTACGAGACAAACTTGCCCACTTCCACCTGGATGATGGCGTTTTTCAGCTGGACCTCCAGCAGCAGGGCGTCAGCCGGACCTCCCTCGCTGGTCTTGTTGACGTTTGGGGAGAATATCCGCAGCATCCCCATGTAGCTGCCCACCACCACCGTGTCTATTAAGGCAGTGGTTCCCAACCTTTTTTGTCTTGTGTACCCCTTGAGCTGGTCGCCATTCTATAAAGTACCCCTCACTCATCTGTTATAATTCGCCTTCATTTTTTCGTGTATTAAACCCTTTGTTATCGTGTTTAACCCAACTGCTCCTAAATGAAAATCACTTGTATAACTCTCATTCAATACAAATGTATTTAAACTTGAAATGTACACTTGTTGTCAGGTAAAACAATTATGTTCAGACTCACTACTTATTTAGGAATTCAATAATGTCTTTTTTTAGGAGAAGACCCCTCCCCTCTGAACAGTCTCTTTTATCAGTCATATTTGAAAAGAAACATTGTTATTTTCTGTATTCATGTAAGAATTCCCGGTTGGGAACCACTGCATTAAAGCATGGCGACATGTCACAGTTGTGTAAAATGGATTAATTTAAATACCAATTTCCTGTTGGTATGGTTTATAGAAAACACAGTTTTTTTATCAGTTTGGTTTGAGCGACAGAATAAGTGATACAAAATGATGAAAGATTACAGCAATCACAGAGATATGGTGGCATAAGACATAAAACAGACTCTAATGTGTCTATCGATATGCACAATTGTACTGTCACCTCCGAACAAAAAGAAAACATTAGATCAGGAAAAGACAACATACATAGACTTTGAAGTGGTTGAAACAACGTGTGGTAAATGTCACATTGTTTTATTGAAGTGTGGGAAATGTTCTGTGTTTGGGTCGTTGCTTTTGTTTTTATCTCCGCTCGCTGATGCTGGTGTCCTGCAGGCTTTTGTTCCTCTCTGATAGCTGATGAACAAAACACCTGGTGTCAGATTAGGTATGGCTCATTAACCACCGAGCAGGGAAAGTCACATCTCCTCTGACACTAGAGGAGTGGAGAGAACGTGGGAACTTTAGGCCTAAATAACACTCTGCAGAATTAGTCAGTATGTGAAACATGAGGCAGCAACAGTCTGCAATTCATCTGTATTTCCTTACAAAGTAGGAAATATGTAATTTTTATAACTCTGTTTATTTTTTGATGTGATATTAGCATTTGGACACCAAAGACTAAGACTAAATTGAGTGTTTTTAGCAGAAAATTAACCTATGCATCATCATTAAAATGCATTTTTCTGAAAAGCAAAACTTTTGAGAGGTTGAATGTGTGTGCATTTTAAACACCACTTTTGTTGAAAAAAAAACACTTATAATTTCGGGGTATCCCTTTCCTGTAGTGTGTTATAGAGGTTTTTGTGCATGTAAATGGTCTGAAAAGGATAAAATCCCCTGTGTTTCCTACTTAGTTGTACGTGATAGGGAGGCGTGTGGTGCAGTGGGTTGTGCGTTGGTGTTCGGCTCAGGGGGTCAAACCCCACTGCAGTCAGCATGCCGTTGTGTCCCTGGGCAAGACACTTCACCCCAAATTGCTCCTGTGGGGATTGCCCACAGTATTGAGTATGTAAGTCGCTTTGGATAAAAGCGACTAACAAGTAACATGTAATGTAATGTAATAGGCTAAGGGGCGGGACATCTGTAAGCATTTGACCAATCACAGCAGGCTCTGGTTTCAGACAGAGGGTGAAAAGAGGTGCTGCAGCACAGGCAGTATGAGGGAGATAAAGAGCTTTTTGAACATTAAAGCATGGAGACATGTCACAGTAAAGGCACAAAATACAAATATGAACCTGAAAATTTGCAGAGTAGGACCCCTTTAAATTATAATTAGATTAAAAATGCAATATTATCAATCTCTCGAATACTGTGGATCATATTCCAATTGTAAAATCAGTCTAAACACTCGCAATTTCTTATATCTTCCAAATCCCTAAGCCTTTTATATCACTGTACATGTGTCATTGGGATACATTGAGGTTAAAAGCTTTCCATAGACACCCAGCTGCTTTCAATCAATAATGCAGCATAGAGGTATTGAATTAAACTCCATCACATCTGTACCAGAGGTGGACCACAGTGGGCGGACGATATCTGATGACATTTCTAGTGAAAACACAAAATCTGCCACAACGCCAGACACCCAGTTCCTCTCTCTTTCGCCTTCATCAGTTCCCTGACAGTGTTTCTTCTGATCTCTCCGTCCCGCTCTTTCTTCCTCTCTCTCTGATCAGCCTCACATTGATTAATTCCACAGGGCTGCCGTCTGATGCTTTTTTACGGCCGTCCTCCCACCATCGCCCCGGGCGAGGCAGACGACCTGAGGGATACTGACTCAATGGGTTGCAGCTCGGAGAAATACAGAAAACTTTCTTCACCAAAGATCAAGACTCTTCTTCCTCGCAGAGTTGTTGATAGAGAGTCTGGAGAAAATAAACGCTCCAAGCTTTTGGTCTTCAGAGGAGAAACTGCTCCACAGGGACGCAGCAGCTTTTATAAAACAATGCCTAACAGCTGGGGAGAATAGGAAGTATTGCTGTGTAGCTGTATGTTGAGAATAAACAAGAGAAGCGAGGTACAATGACATGTTCATGTCATATTGAAGCCATTGAAATTACAACCTTCAAACTCTGAGTGTACAGGATCACTTATTTTATGTGGCACATTTTCAACTTCAAAGGACTTACAATGAGTGCAATAAACAGTTAAGATACCAGCTAGAAAAAGCAATACACATGCAAGTACATTTCTTCAAATAGGCAAAAACTATCATGTGCAGGTGCATTAGATTCAAATGCAATAAAACTCTTTAAGTAAGTAAGTAAAGTTTATTTATAAAGCGCTTTTCACAGACAAAGTCACAAAGTGCTTGACAAAAAAATAAGACATCAACATAGGAGGCGTACAATGATCAATGAACCCACAAAACACATGTTAAGAAGTCATAAAAGCACCAGAGCATAATTAAGACACAATAAAAACACACCGGTTACCCAAACGCCTGCCCAAACTGGAATGTCTTTAAAATAGTTTTAAAAGAGTCAACAGACTCCGCAGACCGTAGATGAGCAGGCAGAGCATTCCATCATTTAGGAGCCACAGCTGCGAACGCTCGATCACCGCGGGTCTTAAGGTGGGTACGTGGGACAGACAGTATATTTTGCCTGTGAGACCCCTATTTGTTTATCATATTATACAATATTATTTACTTCATGATCAATTACTCTCTTTGAAATGTTGTGTCCTAAGCCAACATTTAACCTTACTTCTATTATATAATCACAAGTTATTAATGTTATAATTATTTATGTATTATGAAAGAAGTTTGAAGTCAAAGGTAAATAAATGTTTTGTATGTGGGGTTATGGTACTATTTTTCTTTCCTTTTACCTCTTGATTATATATACTATACTACTATATGTTGCATTGTTGAAGGAGCCTGGGTCTTTAGATTTTCATTGCCAAAACTACGCCGTAGCTTCAGTGCATTTCACACTAAAGCCTCTGAATCTTTGGATCTCTGAATCGTTGTTAGCAGACAGACTGGGCCAGGTAGCATGTCTACTCTCAGTGGGGTCATGTGCTCTTATACATTACTTTAATGCAGCTTCAAGACGCGTCTCCCTTTAAAAGCTGAAAAGATTTCTGCCCTTTGATAGCCCCCTTCTTTATTCCTCAGTCAGTGTGTGCTCTGCGAGTTTCTGTCTGCAGGAAGTACTTCTCTGATGAAGCATGAAGTGTGTGAGTGGGCGGGAGCGTGCAGATGAACTGTGTCGTGACAGACTGCAGATCAGCGAGGGTCTTTACCCAGACATGATGGGAAATCCATTGAAAACCATTTATCAGAGCACATTTCCATTTCAAGAAAGGGTTCATCAGGAGCCATTTCCCTGCAGGCACTGTCTACGTTTGATGACAGGAAGTCCACTTGTTGCTCCTAGCAACAGATGTGTTGAAAATGTGTGACGCATATACTTAATGCATTCAAATGTGTGACTATACTTTGGCCCTCTTCTGCCATTTGGATAATCAGTATTCATAGGACTTGGCCTTTCTTAGATTTCATTGTGTGTGATGAAGAGGAGGAGAAAGGCGAGCAGAGATTAGGACATTATAGACCCCATGGGAAAGATTCCAGAGGGGGAAGTATTGTAATGCAGCCGCTCAGACAGGATGTCAGCCTCATCTGATCAGGGATCAGTTGCTCATACTCCTCCTGTCTAACATTTCTACAGACATCAGATTTGGAGCAAGTCATGGTGTATAATGCGCAGCTTTAAAACTCAGTGAAAGCAAAAGAGAGAGGCTCCGATCGTACTGACGGGGCGATGTAGAGGGGAATCATTTATAAGTTCTTAACTGTCACGAAAGATCTATCCTCAAAGACATGTTTTGACATTTTCAGTTCACAGTTCACACAGTGTTTCATTGCCGGTTTGCTCCTTCCACTTTGGGGTCAGTACCTTGCAAGAGGGTCCCAAGATAAGAGATGAAGAGTCACAAGCTGATAAAGAAGACAGACAGTATTTCTCTAACACAAAGTACGCCTTTTGTTTTCTCAAGTCTTAGATTTTAGCGAAAGCTGTTCTTCTACACTACATACTGCCATGTCTTTGCAATACAACTCAAACCTGTGTGGACCTAACAGCAGGTCCATAACAATATAACCTTTTAACTGTAGATGCATTTATTCTTATGAAAAAAACGATATACTATTGTAGTTATTTATTAGAAATCATTTAAACACATGCAAACAATGAGCATGATTATTACATCTTTGTATCCACAAATAGTCTTTAAAATCAACAACGAAATAGACATTGTCTTACTTTGACATGTCGAAAACGGATTGGTGGAGAGAAATAAAGTAGGCTTAACTTTTCTGCTGTTTCCATTTCATTATTGACTTGTTTAGTGTTTGATAATAACTTTTAGGACTTGGTTTGGATGTAGTACTTGACTCCTTGACATCTTCCAATTTAAGCCTAACTATAGCATTATCTGTAAAGAGTCCAAAATGTTTTGTGTATCATTGATTGTGGGAAACCGCTCGGCAAAGACGACCTAAATTGTTGTCATTTAAGTGGTTTTATTTACATAGATAGGATATAAAAACAACTTTAGATTCTGTAAAAAATGCCAAAATGCAGGCAGAATGTTGTGTTGAACTCTTAAGGTGTCTTTCCAAGAGCACAAACTGAATTAAAGTCCTTCCAAAATGAGCCTTGAAGCTCTATAATAAAATAATTTGTCTTAGAATATTCAAGGCTGCAGTGAAAAATATACAGTATATCCCTAGCATGAGCTCCTGGAAAAAGAAGGTCATAAGTCTCTCTGAGGAGAGCAGCCTCTGTGGCCTGAGGGCTCTTAAAGCAGAGCAGAATGTATTAGATATTATGTTGACTCATAAAATATATTAACTGGGTTATGACACCCTAACAAAACTTTGAGAAAAGGCACATATGTGAAGCGATGAGAGGTCAGGAATAGGAGCAAGTGTGAAGCTGATTGTTTAGACGCCAGATGTCAAGAAGCTAATAAAAACGCTGCTACCGTCTGAAGCTAACACCTCATTAAGAAACAAAACCTGAGTGACACGACGATGAAGAAGAACTTCAAAAGCTCATCCCAGTGGATTCAAAGGTGATAAAAGAAACCTGTACCCCTTTGTTTACACCTTTAGGAGTTATTCTTTTATGCCTTAACAATTTTTTTACAAACACTGGTCAGAGCAGGTTAATGCACAGCGACTTGAGACGGGACATCCCTGGAGTTTTAGTGTTTCCTGAAGATAAGATTGCAGGATCTTACATCATTATCCTTCCCTGTGATATTTCCACTTGGTGTCCTTTTTTTAAATGTTGTAGGACACTTGCCGTTTATAAGCCTTTCATTTGCGTTTGGCATTTTTACATTTTGGTCTCGCAGCTGGAGTGTTCTGTAGTAACAGCAGGGGGTCGTTCCTTAAAAGAGCAGCAGTACAGAGAAGTAAAGAATACATTTGAAGTCTGAAATATGTTTACGACATAACAGCTTAATATTCAGTTAGACATCCCTTCAAAACCATGCAGGACAACTAAAGTCCATAGAGAAAGACCACCATACAAAACCCACTTGGATGGGTTAAAACAAACACACTTAAGCTGAGAGGAATGTGAATATCGACTGAGACAGCTGGCTTATTTTGCATACTGCAAATTACCCAGGTTTGCAAAAATATAAGCATTTAGTAAAGCGGTGCCAGACTAAATACTGTGTATTGTTGTTTTATTTGCATATACGATGAAATAAAAAGGACAACATATCTGTCTTAGAAGGTAATGTAGTTGTCTGAAATGTTTACAATTAAAGTTGACCTCTAGAAATGTTATATATCACATTGAATGTTTTTATTATTTAAATTTGTAATGCATTTTAAGCTCTGGACAGAACATCACAAGCATACATCAAGACTGTACCAAATAATACAACATTAAACTAATGCACCGGGCACCTAGTAAGGATGCCACCTGGGCGCCTCCATAGGGAGGTGTTCCAGGCACGTCCAGCTGGGAAGAGACCAAGGGGTAGACCTAGGACCAGGTGGAGGGATTATATCTCTTGGCTGGCCTTGGAGCGCCTTGGGATCCCCCAGTCAGAGCTGGTTGATGTGGCCAGGGAAAGGAAAGTTTAGGGCTCTCTGCTGGAACTGCTACCTCCGCGACCCGACCACGGATAAGCGGAGAAGATGGATGGATGGATGGATAAACTACTGCAACAAATACAGTTGTCAGGGTTGATTAAGACATTTGACATAAGACATGTTTAACTTTTCATTCTCAGTTACATATCTGAAAGGGGGCCTATTTTGCATACTCTTTCCTGTAGCGTGTGTTATAGGTTTCTGTGCATGTAAATGTTCTGCAAAGGCTTAAATCCCAAAGTTCCCTCCAGACGGAGTTTCTAAATAAAAGCTCAATAATAAATTCTGTTATAACTGTTGTAGAAAATGTAATTTCCACGGGAGATCCGCTGCTCATTCTTTGCACAAGAATGGTATCAACTCTTTACACATCCATCCAAAGACCCTTTTTCACACCACTGATCTTTGACACAGAATGTAAATATGTATCGCGGGATATTTGCATAGGAATTTAATTTGTAGGAGACAGGGTTGAATTATTTGACAGTGTTCATTAATCTAAATCGGACGAACATTGGAGCCACTGTGACACCATGACACCTGAGGAATATGAATGAGGCTTTTTTCTTCTTTGATCTAGACAACATTCGGATACTAAACGTACTTCAATGATCTGGCTTTATAAGCATGCAAACTTCACAAATAAAGTTCGTAAAGCCTTTTTGTATTTCTTGTAAGTGTGAGTGTTATCTATGCGAGGACAGTTGTCTCGTTGATGTTTGTATTTCCTGTCACGTTGTCAGTGTAGCTTCATCCAGCCGGTCTTCTTGCTTGTTACTAACTGTCATGTCATGAGAGCGCTGGAGAAAAACCAAGTAAACAATGAGCTGCTGGGCCGAGCAAGAAGCTGCAGACAGGCTGCAACACACACACATCCATTGATGGTCATATACACACACACACACACGCGCACACACACACACACACACACACGACAACACTTGGCTGTTGCTTGACGTCTCTTCTTACAGTAGCTTTGCACTCTCAATGTCAGAATTTCATCTTCTTGGTTGAGCAAGAAATGTTGGAAAGAGATGTGTGTGGTGATGGTGGAGGAATCAGGACACGTGGCATAATACACACACACACACACACACCACACTGTAAAGTATCACCCCCGCATGTTCAATCATTCAGAATAAAGTGTTTCAAACCATTAAGTCATAAGACGGCCTGTCCTCTGCTCTCCAGAGTGCAGCATTTCTGAAGCTATCAACCATTTCTTCAGTGTGTCGTTTTGTGTGTGTGTGCGCTTGTTTCAGTATGTGTGTGTGTGTGTGTGTGTGTGTGTGTGTGTGTGTGTGTGTGTGTGTGTGGGGGGGGGGGGGGTGTTATAGGGACTAATGAACCCTACAAGAGCACACCAGTTCACCATGACAGATGAAGCTGTAATGGCGGTTGCTTTAGAAACCTTATCATCCATCAAGCGACTTCAGCTATTTTCATTTAGCACTTTACACTCAACACTCATTGATGAGTGTTCCCGTTGTTCCTACCACACAAAGAGAAACACTCTCCCTCTGTCCTGGGATCAAAGTATTGATCATTTTTGATTAATATCAGCAAAGCAAACACTCATATTATGCAGTTAGTGAGAGATTACATTTTTTTTACAGGAACGTTAATATATTTCGTAAGTAATCATCAAAACCCTGAAGACAGAGAGCTGTTGTTTGGACAGTTTTGACTTCCAGTATCATCAGCAAAACATGATCACACGTGAGGAAAATTTAATTTGCTGGACTGAAAGCAAATTTGTTTCTCATGAGTCTATTTATTTTCTCTCTGGAATAACCAATTATTGCTCTTATCGAACTCCATGTTATGAATTATGACCAATAGGTAAGAGAGGGCGATAAAACAGAAAATATTGTAAAGCAGTAATAAGGTGAAGATTACTGTGGGTATTTCTTAATGGACCTAATGAGCTGCTAAAGTGCACGGAGAAGGAAACAAGCACAACACCCCACAGTTTTAAATAAGGGATAATGTGCATCGAGGCGATCAATAATGAAGAAAGAACACCCACATAGCAATCAGGATTCGGACGCAGCTACCTACTAAATAAACCAACAACTTGATGTACAATCGTTTTTTTTAATTGCTATTTAAAAAAAACTTGGTAGTGTTGCTTCTGCTAAGAAAGAAATAGTCCGACCCGCTGCGTACCAACGGCCAAAACTGTACATAACAAAACATTTCTGTAACTGTCCAAGTGTGTTTGCATTTTCCTGTCCATTAACCAGTCTTAAAACACAGCCAGAGCCCAAGCCCCCAGGAAGTGCGCCGGACTCTGAGGAAAATATTCGTAGTGTCCAAACGGCGGTACTACAATTTCCGTATCAGTCCGTGACGTCACTCTGTCGTCACACTCTCCCCGAAAGACTTTTTCCCATTGACTAACATGGAGAAAGAGACGTCTGTAAATCAGCGGATACTTTTTTTAAACTAAATAAACTACCCAGTATGAACTATTTTATAGCCCTTATTAGAATCATTAGGTCCTTAAAGTTTTAAAATGCACTAAAAGCCGAATCTAGATTTATTTTCTCTCTCCATTCATTCTAGTGAGCCGAGAGGGGGAGCTCGGGGGGCGGGGCTTAAGGGGCGCATGCTCTGTGAGCTTACATACGGGCACTTCTGCTCTGACAGCCAGGCATGATGGGTAATCTGTGACGTTTTGCTCTAGAAAATATCAGGCCATTTTGTCATCATGCGCCAATGAGCAGCTCTCATAGGAAAGACCCGCCTCCCACGCTGTATCAAGTTCTTATTATACATCCATGCCAGAGCCCATACTGTGTTCCTGTTAGTGTTTACTTCCTGTCTGTCTTCTTCTGTGGTTCCTGTTAGTGTTTACTTCCTGTTTGTCTTCTGTTAAATTCCCTGACGTCAAGCGCTCTGTCTTTAAACCTCTTTCCTTGTCTCGCGCTCTTTTCCTTTTCTTTACTGGGGACCGTTTAGCCTTAATGAATCCAAATGGAGAAAACTAATGGTTGTTGTCCACAGCTGACGTTAAATTGACCAGTCTTATATCTGATGATTGATATGACTTAGCAATTGTCTGTTAGTGAGAATTAACAACCTCTTAAATGTAAAAAGTGACCAATCAGAATAGAGTTTTCAACAACTGCTTTTAAAAGCAGCAAACATTTGGTAATCATGAATGTGCAATTCATGATTACCAAATTATTTAAATTGTTTTTCACATACATCGCTTATTGACAGATCCCTACCGATGACAGATGGATTGAATGTAGTATAGCTTTCAAAATCATACTAATATCACATATAAACAATCATAAAGTATGCTTTGAAGTGTTTTTTCAGTCCGCATCGGAGTTCAAATGACAGCTTTCACACTCTAACTAATTGAGCCAATGAACCTGAGTTTGTTTTAGGTTATGTTGTGAAAACACCATTAAAGTCCGCTCAAGTTGAAACTTCACAGCGTTCGGTTCAGGGTTTATTTCTGCTTGTTAATGATTCAAAGCACATTTGTAATTATTGAATTTTGTATCGCATGCAATCACAATCACAACTGAAGCAAAAGTCAAATCAGGGTTTTTGTTTGAGTTATGTCTGTGTTCGCTCTCAAATCCTCACTTTCAGATTGATTGCAGAGTTTGTTTTTGTCGACACTCAACAGTTTCCCATCAATAAGCTTCCATAAAAAATCATCCCAAACAAGACAGCCATGCCTGAAAGAGAGATGGGGCAGAGAGATATGGGACATAAAGTTAATCCATGAAGTGTAAATTATAACGCCGCCAGCATTGCTTCTAAAAGGTCAGTTTTGGCGTGTAAAGCGCATTGTAAAAACAGACAAATGTAATGAGTTTACAATTAAAAACGCCTGATCAGCCCTGCGGAGACAAATAACCAATACACATCCAGCTGTAAGAGCTTGTTTCAACAGCTGACATTTTGCAATGATATTAAACACTCATAATTGAATGTTCAAGGACGGCTGTGGCTCAGTGGATAGAGTGCTGGACTCCGAATCAGGGGGTAGCAAGTTCGAGTCCCACTGCAGTCAGCATGTCGTTGTGTCCCTGAGACACTTCACCCCAAATTGCTCCTGTGGGGATTGTCCACAGTACTGAATGTATGTAAGTCGCTTTGGATAAAAGCGTCTAACAAATGACATGTAATGTAATGTAATGTAATGTTCACAGTAGAAATATGGATGCAATTTTGTAAATATGGCCGCCGGAGTGATCCCATCATTTCTTTTTTTAAATGCTGAGGTGGACATTTGTGCTTTTTGGATGAAATGTTTTGAAAGCTATTGGATTTGTCATCAGGTCCAGTAAGAGGACATATTCTGCTCATTTTCAGGTTCATATTTGTATTTTGTGCCTCTACTTTCTCCATGCTTCAATGTTCAAAAAGCTCTTTATTTTGCTCATACGGCCTGTGCTGCAGCACCTCTTTTCACCCTCTGTACTCTTTAAGTGTTTTTATTCATGGTTCTTGTTCAATAAACACATAAACTAACTTATCATCTAACTTTAAAACCTGCATGTAACTTTTGAGTTAGCATGCTGCAGAAAGTGTCAAAGCACAGCCTCCCAGAGCAGCTAGCATGTCTGTTTAACTTGTTTGGTTGTGGTGGAAATCATGATCATAAGCATCATGGGAAATGTAAGAAATCACTAACTGAATCAGGGGGGAGAGGGAAGAGTAGCAAAAAGGTTTATTACAACACTTCATCACAAAATATTTCCTGATGTACAGCAAACATAACTTAACTATATTAATCTCAGAGGTGTGTGTGTGTGTGTGTGTGTGTGTGTGTGTGTGTGTGTTGTGTGTGTGTGTGTGTGTGGTCATCCGGTGGTCAGTGCCCTCTTCCTGTATTTTTTTTTATTGCTACATTACTGTCACTTGGATGAATGTGTGTAGAGGAGATGCTCTGCTGAGCCTCCTAATAAAACTCTGTGGGAGTGTGTCTGCATCTGTGCGTAAAACAAATGACTGTCGAGACTCTGCAGCCTCTAAAATAATATAACACAGACATCCTGTCAAGCCATCAGGAAATAAATTAGGGAACAGGGGGGGCGATAAATAGATGCATTGTGTATATGTGAGAGGGACTGCCAGCTGTCTGGATATCAGTTGAAAAGGTTTGGGTTATTCTACATCAAATGTATTGGGAAATTAGTGTTATAGGACTGTGAGGGGAAAAAACACAGAAACACTTTGCAAAAGTTGAAGAGAGTGTGAGAATGCAATCTTCTGAATTAATCCGACAGGACATCGATTGAAATAAAGTTGTATTTACTGTATATAGCCCAATATCAAACCGGACATGCAGACATAGGGTTACAAAGAGTTACTTTTATTCTGAGCTGAAATGAGAAAGCAGTCCACTTCTATCTTCTCTGAGATATCGAGCATTCATTCAGGTCATTTCTATATTTTTCTCAAATGGATGAAACCATTTGCAATTTCATTTCATTCTATTCCCTGTGTTTCAGCATTAATAGAAAAGCTATTTGGCCCTGAAACGAATCCAAAAACATATTTGGTCAGGCTCATTGTTCATAATAGAATAGATTTTTAGTTTAAGATCTTTTTTATTACTTTTGCAGTAGTCCAAGGCCTGGCCACGATGAGAAACTTAAATATATCTGGTCCTATTATTTGATTCCATTTGAGTTTGTCTTGTTTTGTATTCCCTCTTTCTTTCTAGAACCAAAACCAGTGAACTAGGTGGAATTTTAAAGTTATCGTAAGGCAATTTTGAGTTATGATTCATCATATGATTTCACCCTCTGTCTGAAACCAGAGCCCAGTCTGCTCTTATTGGTTAGCTGGCCGGCTCTGTTGTGATTGGTCAACCACTTAGAGATGTCCAGCCCCTTAGTCCCTTATCATGTACAAAGTGTGGGAGCACTAGCCAATAGAAGTGCAAGTGTTATATAGTGATGTCACTATGTTATGAAAGTAAACAAAAAAGTCCAATTGAGGCGTTTCAGGCACTTTGGGATTTTAGCCTTTGCAAACCATTTACATGCACACAAACCTATATAACACACTATAGGAAAAGCATAATAGAGCCTCTTTGATAAGCTCCTTTACTCATTTTATTTGCCTTTCGTCTGCTCTGTGGCTTTGCTGTAAGATTGCACATTTCCCCACTGAGGGAGGAATAAATGATGTCTGATTTCTGATGTGAGACAAGTGTGTGTGCATGGTACATGGATATTGTCCCTCATCTTTCTCCATCTGTTCACCCTCTTAACAAACTCCTTAGTCGAGACGGATAGCTGCCTCGAAGCCTCTCTCGCTGACATCCCTCCATTTATTCCGTCTCTCAGACAGTAATTACTGACGCAGTGCTGCATGCCAATCAGAGGCAGACTGAAGGATGCGAAATCTGAATCTGATATAGCGTCAGAGAGCATGTGTGTGTAGTTCTTGACTTGCTGAGTTTATTTGTGACTTGTCTTCCCTCCTTACAAAAGGGGGTTTCAGGAAAAAGGAACAGAAGGAAATTGTGTTGCGGTCGATTGGATGTGGGTAGAGAAATAAACCCCTCTTAAAGCCTGACTTCAATTACACTCGGAGACAGAGGAGATGGAGGATAAGAAGAGGGGAAAGAGGATGGGAAACATATTTGGATGTTTCAAACTAACCCTGGAAACCCTTCTAAATTATTTCGCTTGATGAAGCAAAATAAAGCTTAAAATAAGTCTTCTATCGTTGATTTTTTTCCGTTTCCTTCATATTTTTCCACATTTTTTATGTTTTACTTCTTCTCTCGCCGAGTGATGTCTGATAGCTCCAGGCCAATATTAGTAATTAAAGCCAGATTAAATCTCTGACTCACACTAAACGTCCAGCCTCTGCAGCTGCTATACCCTTTCTTTCTATCTTCTGTAAAACAAAACATGCACACACAGCTCCTCGTCCCCTCTGTATCTAATTAATGCGGGCAAATTACTGGTTGTGTCCATATCTTGGAGTGCAAAATGAGGGGCTTTCTACTTTGGAGCTGCTGCTGCATATTCAAGCAGTCTTAGTTTCAAAACCGCGAGGAAAACACGCTTCATAAACACAGCACCTTCAATATTATTAATACCTTTGCATCTCTGTCAAAAGGAGAAGAAACTCATTTAAATGTACCATTTTGAAGCAGTCACATTTAGATATTAGGCTTTTGAATGTATACGTTGTTGTACTTATGTTCATGCAGACAATGTAAATATTGTTCAGGTTTATTTTAGTTCATTTAGATATTTTTTTAAGGTATTTCACTTTTTGTTACTTATTATTATCCACCTCACCTTACTTTGTAACAGTTGGATTACATTCATTTACAGTAGGGTGAGTTATTCACTATATCCCTACGCTAAACTCGACTGTAAACCAACATTTAAATCTGGTGTTTTCAAGAATAAATATATATTCCCCCGTCATCTTTCTTATAATCTTTATCCCAGATGAGTTTGTCTTCCTGATCATACACACAAAAGCATCAAAAATAAACTACTGTGTGTGTGTGTGTGTGTGTGTGTGTGTGTATGTGTGTGTGTGTGTGTGTGTGTGTGTGGCCTAGCATTACTATACTTGTGGGGACCTACATCTGTTTACACAGTCAGGTGTGGGGACTCGCCTCCCTTATGGGGACAAAATGGAGGTCCCCATAAGGGGAATCATTAATTTTAGGGGGAAGACTTGGTTAGGGTTAGGGTAAGGGTTAGGGTTAGGCATGTGTTGGTTATGGTTAAGGTTAGGATAAGTCTCCAGGAAATGCATGTAAGTCAATGTAATGTCCCCTGAAGTGATGTATACATGGTATGTGTGTGTGTGTGTGTGTGTGTGTGTGTGTGTGTGTGTGTGTGTGTGTGTGTGTGTGTGTGTGTGTGTGTGTGTGTGTGTGTGTGTGTGGTACGTATTGTTCAAATGTAAGCCTCATAAGGTTTCTTTAAAAACGTAATGAATATCTTATATGGATGAAACCATTTGCAATCTCATTTCCTTCCTTTCCCTCTATTTGGGGCCTTAATAGAAAAGCAATTTGGCCCTGAAACTAATCCAAAAACATATTCTGATGTTCATTGTTCATAAAAGAATTTATTTTTTATTTATTATATATATTATTGTATATTACTTTTGAAGCAGTCAAAGATATGGTCAAAGTGTAACAATGTAACCCTCAGTCTTAGAACAGATGTTACATTTAAGAGCCAGTAGGATTTTTCTATTTGAATTAGAGATATTGCAGGAGAAAAGATCAGTGATGCATTAAAGTTTAGGACATTATGAGTGGTAGAAGCATGTGTTAACCACAGACTTTATTTAAGGCATCTAAACAAAAAACAGGAGATGGAAATGGTAAAGTGCTGACTCATTTCGAGGTTTTAGGACTCATTCCTGCACCACTCTGGAGCTAAGATAACTAGCTTTGTCATTTAAAAAGATTGTACTATAAGAACTAATGCGTTTGAGTAGCTAGCATCCATAGAACAATAACACAACTCAAGAGCAAAGACGAGTAAACTAATCAGTGTGAGGTGAGCCAGCATCTTAGTGGCATCTCTCCTGCATTATTAAAAATACATCAGCAGTTTTTGTTCCAGAGAATCCAACAGTGTTGCGTTTTCATGTTAATGATATGAGTGTGCTTTATTAAAATGGGTTCTCTCAGAATCAGGCTCTGACAGGGAGCTAACACACAATGCATTTGGTGTTTAAAGGCTTTTCTGCTCTATTAAATCCATATGCTAACTCACTACTGTCACTGCTTCAGACTGTAGCAAGGATCCTCTCCACCCTCCACCTCCACCTGCTTTAGGCTCTGTTGAATGCATGCTGGAGGCTTTCTATTTCCAGGTTAGTTTCCTCAGCTCTCTGCTTGCTGCTATGTTAGGTTGCTGCAGGAAAATGCATCCCTTTGAGAAGAAAACATGTCAAATATGATTGCTAATTGTTATATGGTGACTGAAGTAAGTGAGTACTTATCAAGGTCTCTATATAGCTTCAGTCATTTGATCTGAGTGGCTGTAAACCACTTCAGACATCACATGCAGATGCAGTAACATGTGGGAGGTGGTTGTTAAGGATTTCTGCTTGTTGCTGAGACTTTGAATCATTACACACTGTGGAGACGATGATAAAGAGGCATTGTCCTGCAGATAATACCACGGCATCACTCAGGGCCGTCCCTGGCCAACATGAGGCCCCACGCAAAGTTATATGATGAGGCCCTCTGTTTCGCGAGAGTCGACGGGGGGTGCTAGTGGAGCCGTGCCGTGCCACACTAATTGTGCCGCATAAACGCATAGGTGCGCCGCATTTTCGGCTCAGTTGAGGTCCCCTCCGCAAGGTGAGGCCCCAGGCAGTCTGCATGATCGGCCTGTAGGGAGGGACGGCCCTGGCATCACTGTACATTGCAGAGAACGAGTCCAGTATACTAATAAAGAAGCTATTTCAGCTTTATAAATGGCTCCTTCAAACTATAACCAGAAGCTTGTTTCAGGAAAGTATAGGGCCATTTTCATTAAAAACAATTGCTGTTATTCGTAATCACTACACACACACACACACACACACACACACACACACACACACACACACACACACACACACACACACACACACACACACACACACACACACACACACACACACACACACCTGTTTGGTTGAGTTTGATGCAATTTATAAATCCTATCTGTAACCTCATGACAAATTGAGTTTTCAGCCGGAGATAAAACAGAAAAGTCTGTTCTTGTTCATGAACACAGTAAATGTTTATTTTGGGTGCAAAGTTGAGGAGAACATCATATACTTTTCAGATTTATTGGCAATTTTCAGTGAAGTTTACTTTTATTTTTGTTATTTTAAGCTAGGTTTTAAAGGTTCTCTACAGTTCAGATCATCAGTAAAACAGCAAACTACTGTGCACAGATATATTGGAGTAATGTCTACCTGAGGCAAAATGAAGAAGCTTCGATTCCTACATGTTAGCGCCTGTGAGTCCTGTTTGTTGCTAGCTAATGGAGGCCAATCTGCACTGATATGCTATCGTTGATAACGTTGAACCACTACCTGTTAATGTAACCGCTACCCTCCGGTTCCCCCTCAGTTTAACACTGCTACAGAAGCTCTGTCAGTACTGATGCTATGTTTTCCACCGTTGTGCTTAAAGCAACATAAGGGGTTGGTACTGTGCAACCCAGTCTCACGGCATTTTGTGTTATAGTCACAAAATAAATCTATTGATTCGTGTTCACCAACACGATTTTCCCATTTCTTTCGTGTCACACAGAACGATTTTAAAAGCAATGTATTTCTATTGGTAGAATGTTTCGTGCCTGCACCACGTCTTTTTGTCCGGTCGGGTCTTGGAAGACCGGAAGCTATGGGGTTCATAAAAACATTTTCTTACTCAATATCAAGCCATGATTATTGTTTTTATTTTAAATTGTATAATGTCTGACTTGTTTTGCCATCCGCGAGGAAAAGAAATGGGGCTCAGAGCCTCAGAATACTGAAATCGGTATTTTTTTAAATCTTTTTTTCCTTCTAATTTGTTATTATTTGGTGCAGGCACGAAACATACTACCAATAGAAATACATTGCTTCTAAAATCGTTCTGTGTCAGAATACTGAAACCTGTATTTTTTAAAATATTTGTTTCCTTCTAATTTGTTATTATTTACATTGCTTTTAAAATCGTTCTGTGTGACACGAAGAAAATGGGAAAATCGTGTTGGTGAACACGAATCAATAGACTACATTTATTTCGTGACTATAACACGAAATGCCGTGAGACTGGGTTGCACTGTCAGTTGTCAGTAGGCTACCGCCAGCTGTTAGCAACTTTAGCTGTAAGACCTGTTAGCTGTTGGTACCGTCCGCTGTTAGCAACGTTATCTTTGAACACCATTTGCTGCTAGCCGACTGCTTTCCTGTTGTTATGTTGAGAGCTGTGTGACAGCAATCCCTAAAGTGCCGATATGCTAAAAATGTGTCCTGATAACCTTTAAATGTCAAGATATGGAAACACGAACAAGCACAGGTTTTGCTTTTACTGTGTTAATATCTGCTTAAAACGGTTAGCCTACTATGAATTCTTCAAGCCACGATAATTAGGTAGTGAAATGTATGAAAGCCACACATGAAACAAAGTTAAATACAACTTTCTTTTCTCACCATTTTGATTTATTATCCACCTTTTCTGTATCTTAGTCTTTCATTAAGGGAAAAACAACATGGCCTTCTCGCTCACAAATGCACTCACCGAGCAGTCAATATTTGAGATGAAATGAAAGCTATACTGTAAAGGGTTTTTCTCAGCCTGCACTGCTAATAATTCTGCAATCACTTACTATTTCTTTTTAAGGCACTTACAGCGAGAGAAGAAGGGACGCCCACCTCTCTTTGTTCCTCCCCACGCTGCTAGTTAACTGACTGTTCAATCAATAGCAGCAGGAGGAGGCTGAACTTTCCAGAGGTGGTTAATTGGAGTGGAGACAGTTTTTAATGTAAATCACGAGAACTGGGAGAGTGTGTGAATGTGTGTATGGTTGTCTGGACTAAATTATAACCCAGCACATACCCATACATAACCTTTTAGTATTCATGCCAAAGTAGAGCGACAGACCAGCAGAAAGCAAAACACTCCTACATGCAATTGTTCATGTTTGCATAAGCGTGACCCTGGGTTTAATGGTGTACATCTAAAGTAACAGTGCTAAAAAAAAACACATATTGTAAGCTGGTGGTGTGCTGACAGATGTAAATATATATTCCTAGTGAATACATTCTGCATAAGCAGGTACATGAGTGCAGGCAGTAATGACGGCATTAAATGCAAGGACACTGTTGCAGTTAGAATTGACTCCTGTGTTTACCTGCTAAAAATACACAATCACAACCAGCACACAAGCAGAATACTTTATTATACATACTGACCAAGACCTCATTTACAGCCTGTATTTATATGTGATTTGCATCTTAGGATCACCTCCGCTGTCCTGATACTGAGAATCTATTGTGCATACAAATGTTATTCTGTACAGACTGTAATTGCGATGTTGCTGTTGCTTTTTCTTCTTATTTAATGTAGGCTACAATTGTCCGCCTCATCATCCTGCACAGACGTTAATGAAATCGTGGTTTGATGATTTCAGCAAAATAGCAGGAGGTGCTGAAAGACACAGGGGTATGTGCCAACCCTTTAAAGTTTTTCAATTTTTAATATTAGGGGTGTGAGTCTTTCTGTAATTCAGGATTGGATTCAAAACTATTTTTAAATGAAAAATGGATTCTTCATTCTGTGCTGCTAATTCCACTTCATTGCTCTGTGCTGTTGCAAATGATGGCATGAAAGCAGAGTAGCAAGTGTGTATAAGATACATAAATAATGTTAGTATGCTTATGATAGCTGCCTTTTTTTTTTTGAACCCTTGTGTTGTGTTCGAAAGCTGTTACCGTTCGTGGTGTTCGCGGGTCAATTTTGACCCATGATTTATCTCAGTCCAAAACACTCAAAATAAATGACTATCATCCAATATTGTTTGAACTACATCATAATTAACTTATAATGCATTCATAACCGTACAATCCTGTTGTAATTTAATGTTATGGCCCGAAACACATTACACCACATATTGCACACGTGCATGTGTGTGTTCAGGTTCAAGTGTTAGTGTACATACTTTCACCTTGTGAAAGGTGGAGTGGGGGGAGGGGGGCAGAGGGAGGGGAGACCAGGTGTATGTCGCGAAAAAAATATTGTTACAGTTGATGAAGGGGGCGGGGGAGGGGTGTCTAAAGTCAAAGATGAATCTTGATTGGGCCAAATTTGACCCAGAGTCACCCAAAACAATTCTGCTCGGTCTCAGACCCCAACTACAAATTATACACTTTTTTTTTAGAGACCTTCAGACTTGGCTAAAATGGTCAAAATCCTTTTTGTAGAGTTTATATAGCTGTTGTGGAGGATATCATGAAGCCTTGTTCCGATACAAAAAACTAGAGCAGTTATTATATAACTTTAACTTGAAACGGGTCACGGGAGACCCCAACACAACATAAGGGTTTAAGAAACATGCACATTTATCGAAAAAATGTAAGCATATTGACTCTGTAAATGTTTTTTTCAGAAATCCGATATTTGTGGGGTGTTTTTTGTGAAAAATAAATAGTTTGATTGCATTACATTCCTCGTATATGTCCGCAGGCTTTTACAGAACTTGATAAACCGATAACTGATTTAATTAATCTAAAACTGACTTCCAGTATGTGATTGTTAACATTACCTGTAAACTCAGTGAAAAAGTATAGGTCAAAGAGGACAATTTAACTAAAGTCTATCTTGTTATTTATAAGTTGCAATTAAAGGAATTAAGGAAATTAAACTTACCGCAAAGATAGTTTTATAGTCAGTATCGTTATTTTTAAAAACAGCTCCTATTTTGTTACATTGGTACTCAGTCTAACCTCACTCAGTGTGTAACCTCATTATCGTGCCTCGCATGTTGTGCATCAGATGCTTTTAGATACAGCTGCATTAACTTCCCCACAATGTGTTGAAGCACCGTATCAAACGTATGTCTGTGGATCTAACAGCCTTGAAATCTCTATTCCGGTCAGGTTTGGTTGAACTTTAAGAAACCCTGCAGAGATTATCGTCTGTCTTCTATTCATGTAGAAACTCATCACGGCCGCATTAATATAGAAATGAGCCCGAGGCTTTAATGCTTTAATTTGTTTTTGGTCTGCCTGCAATCATCATCTCATCCCCGGACTTAACAGCCTCGCTCCATTATCTGACCAATCTGCATGGAAGACTGCTTCAATGGCCACAGTGTGTGCGTGTGTGTGTGTGTGTGTGTGTGTGTGTGTGTGTGTGTGTGCGCACGTGCGTGTGTGTCAGAGAAAGATATATTGTGACCACTTCTGTTGCATGTGTGTTTTACATTACTTTCTAGAGCAAATGTCTACATCTGAATGAGTGTGTGAACAGTATGTGTAATTGTTGCACAAAATAGTGTAAGGGGTTGTCTTTGCTGGAGAAGTGTGTGACAGTGTGTGTGCACTCCTTTACTTTCATCTTTGTGAGGACCCCTATTACAATGTTAGAGCACATTGTCTACTTACTATATTTTTACTTTTTACGTATCAATAATATCTTGCTTTTTTATTTTCACTGATGCTTCACGTTATTGCATTGTCTCCTTTGCTTCTGTAACACAAATGCCAATTTCCAAGCATATCGGACTTTGTTATGACTTTGGATTACGTTATCTTACCTCTTATTATTGTTTTGTATCGTGTCGTATTATATCTTATCCTATTGTGTATTCAGTAGCTCAAGAAGTACCCTTAGAAGTATTCTGTTGTTGTACTTCACTAAAAGTAGTAACACAACAGTGTACACATACTCAATTAAAAATAAAAATCCTTACTTTCCATTTGACCAAGGGATCAATAAAGTTTTGTTTTAACGTAGTGTCACATATTCCAATGCCCAGTAGCCCTATAGACGTATCCAACAGGTAATACAGCACAAATGTGTGTGTGTGTGTGTAGATTGCGTAGGATAAGTTATCGACATTTGCTCGTTGTGTGAAACCCTGAATCATTGTTTGTTATCACCTCAGTAAGTGTGTGTGTGTGTGTGTGTGTGTGTGGGGTGTGTGTGTGTGTGTGTGTGGTGTGTGTGTGTGTGTGTGTGTTATTGTCTGTTTAGTTTAGCCCTTTTGAATTGCTTTGAAAGCGGCAGCAGCACAGAGAGACAAACACCAGTTTATCTTCCTCATTTATCTTTCACAGCATTTGTTGTGCGTCCCACAAGTCCAGAGGCCTGTACTACGAAGCCGGATTTTCGCTTAACAAGCTAACTTCAGGGAAAACTCTGGGTTTCCGGTCCTACGACGCTGGTTCTCTTCTTAGCGGGCTAGATCTCCATGGTAACTTATGCTGAACGGCTAGCCTGCTCCGGAGCAGGTTAGGTTCCAGGATAAGAGATCAACTCAGTGAAAGCACCGCCTGCTGACCAATCAGAGCTCAGTGTGCGGAGTTTAAAGCGATCAAGTCATATTACAGGAGAAAGGAAATACAGTTTAGACTGCCGTTGCAGGAAAGACGCCCGGCAAAAATCACCTGACTGTGTGAACGTGAAAATGAATAGAATATCACCTCCCATCTTCAGAGCAATCTGACTATTCTCACATTAGCGTTACGAAAGCTTACTTAAATATCTGCCACAACATAAGTAACCGGATCAAAGTAACATTACGTACAGTCCGCGGCACTGTGAGTGCAGACGTCGATGTGTGTCCCATTATCATTCATATCACATCATATCACATCATAATGTAGGCCTATCATATATCTCCTTATCTGAGTCAGCTTCTTGAGCCGTATCTGGCCGTGCAACACTCAGTGTCACATACTGTATGCAGAATTATTATTTTAAGCAACACATTAAGTTGACGAAACGCTCGAGTCAAATGTAATTAAAGTCAGATCCACTCGTGTCTTAGACGGGGCAGTGATATCATAAACCTGTTAATGAACGCATTCAAACACTTTTTCTTTTACCAGCTGTATTCACCTTGCAGGTGCAGCTATGTGGCTTTTATCCTGGATAAAGTGTTTAAGTCATGGATGTTTAAAGTTTAACTTCTTCATATTTGTCTAATATTATAGTTCACTTTTCATTCAGGAAGTATGACGCTGCGCTGTCAGTGCGCTTCGCCATGTTTGTGATTGGTCAAATGTTGCTAACCCCGCCCCTTTTATGTGAACGCGCACATAACTAGATAGGACACGGCTGGCTTGAGTTAACGAGTTGATAACCAGCGTCGTAGGACCGTTATCGAGAGCGCGTTTGTTTTGGATTAGGTAAACCGGGTAACTCAAACATATCCAGGTTAGGTTGAACCGGCTTCGTCGTACAGGCCTCTGGTGTGTGTGTGTGTGTGTGTGTGTGTGTGTGTGTGTGTGTGTGTGTGTGTGTGTGTGTGTGTGTGTGTTGTGTTGTGTGTGTGTGTGTGGTGTGTGTGTGTGTGTGTGTGTGTGTGTGTGTGTGTGTGTGTGTGAGAACGAGAAGGACAGTATTTCTTTTCCCCTCCGCTCTGAGACAGAGAGGTCATAAGTCTCAGTGACTTTTTCTTTGTTTCCATGAATGATTCAGGCGGCAGACATTGAATAAAGAACAGCAACAACAGAAGCGCGGCACCTCTTCAATACTTTATGTTTTTCTTTTCTCCACCTCAATTTCAATGAAACACTGGGGAGATTGATACGATGCAAAATATTTGTTTTTCATCCACGAGTAACATTTGGAGGGACTGGTGGTGAATCATACAAACAGTTTTAAGGACATAACACACACAGGTCTGAGGGTTCAGCCTGTGTGTGTGATGTCCTTAAAACATCTCAAATGTTGAGTTGTGCATATTTATAACCTCAGTTTGACTTCTTCTCAATGAGTGTGTTTGTTTTATTGGCAGTAGGGTCATTGATGTATACTCATCTATTTTATTCTTATGAAAACTATACTTTTAAAATAAATCCTGGTGGCTTTTTAGGGATATATTGTCAAATAACGTTTTTTATAAAAGCATGATCATAAGCACATTAATTACAGCAAACCTTTTCAAATATTTTTTCTTGTGACATGAAGTGAGTTAGTCTACTTTAGCGGATGAACTTTTTAACATAGACACTTTACGTAATTACCTCAATCATATCTTTGACCGTTTTATTCTGCTAAGTTGCTTCCAATATTTCAGCAATGAATTCAAATGGAATGATCTGTACTTTGTTCCTTCTTTTTTCAAGAGTTATTGTGTTTTTAGACGTAAAAGATGAACGTATATGTAATCCGATACAATATCCTTTCAGCTGTGCCAATTTCCGTGATGAATATATATTTTTTAAGCCAAGAAAATGTTGCAGTGATTTTGATTTCACTCTGTTGCTTCTTGTGGTGAGCAGACAACAGAGTAGGGACAACATCAATAGTATTACATTCAGTAAAAGCCAATGCAACCATACAAAACTAAACTAATGAAACGCAAAACTAGCAAACGCCAATGTTGTTCTTAGACGACAACATTTCATATTTTGTACATGAAATTGGGTCAAATCATTTCTAGTTAAGTGTGCAGTACAATGAACTATAAGACATTATATCATTCAATCTGCTAGTGCTCGAATACTCCTCACATGTACAAATCACCTGAGTTTTGGTGTTAATTTTAATTACCAATGAGTGACTTTCAGATACGGAGTAAGAGGTGTTTCATTTTCAACATTTTTTCCCTGTGCTGCTTGCTTGAGTGCAACACATATCCGTGTGTGTGTGTGTGTGTGTGTGTGTGTGTGGGCTCAAGGTCTCCAGAGTGGTGACATTCAGAGACATTGGAAGGCGAGCCGTGCCATGCCGAGCTAACACCCTGACATTGTCCTGACATTTCCCTCCTGCTGGCTCCCACTCACCTGCCCGCTTAGCCTCTGTGCGTGTGTGTCATGAGTTAGTGAGAGTGTAAGTGTGTGTGTGTGTGTGTTTGTGAGATTTCAAACTCGCTGCCAGCCTCATAGATTCAAAGGAGAGGGCTCAGCAGTTCACTAATGGGGTCTGGAAAGAAAAAGCATGGAGTCATTCACTGCAGCAGGAATGTGTGTGTTCAAACTGTACATGTATAGGATATCTGTGTGTGTTTTAGTGTGTGTGCCATGGCAGCAAATCTTACACTTTACAAACTAATGCATATTTTCAAAGCTGCAGTAGGACATAGAGGTTTTTCTTTAAAATTAATAGAATCAAAAGACATGCCGATATCTGCAAGATCTCAGTTCAAGTTAATGTATTCGAATAACATCAGTGCCATTTATTTCTGAAAGTAAAGACATATAATCATCCAACCCTTTATCATTTTAGTGTCTCTCATTTAGTAATGAAGCTCAGTTTTGAAGGTTTTTATCAGGAGATTCTACAAACGTTTCCTTTTGCTCCCATATTTAGACTGCTGATCTTAAAAATTGTGTTTTTTTGCATATACAATGATGGAAATGGACGATTTTCGCTTCACAACTGGAAGCATGCTAGTTGCCATCTATTGGAGGTATTACACTGACAAATGATAGAGATATAAGAGCATTTTATTGCTTGAACATGCATACATCAACACAATCTGAATGTTTAAAATCAAAGACATAACAAACACTACAAAATTATATGAAAACCTTAAAAAGAAGCAAAAAATCAAGAGTTAAGGGGCCTTTAGAATCACCATATGTATCTTAACAGTGTGCAATCACTGCTGTTACTAAAGTATTGGTATCACTGCTTCTAAAATTGTATTAGTATTGAGGGACAATGTCCATCTGTACATTAATCATCCTTTCCATCACTCTGATGTAAGAAAAAGCAACTCATCAGAACTGATTAGTGATTCAAATGAGACATGAAGTCTAGGAAGAGCCCAACACTTGTTCTGAGACACTTGTTTAAATGTTCTGCCAGGAAACGAAATGATCCGTCCACACAGTCGAGCAGCTGTAGGGATTGACTTTAAGACTTGGAGTAGTCATGACAGTCTCTCAGTTTCAATGGACTCCACTTGGTGGTCCAGTACTCTGTAACTCTCCGTGCCATGGGGAAATGATGGAGTAGATGGAAGGAAGAGGCTTGGATACACTGAGCGGGCAGCCAGGGTTGGAAAGTCTCGGTAAACCCTTAACATGTCCGGAAGTAGTTGACTCAGGGAGGCTGGGATTTCAGTTGAGGGATAGAGTGGTGCAGGAACGAGTCCTAAGACCCGGAAGTGAGTTAGCATTTTACCACTACCGGTTCCCTCGTCTCAGAGTCGATGGGATTTCTCCATAGGATTCTGGAAAATAGCTCGAAATAAGGTCTGTGGAAAACGAACCTGTCTGATAAATGCACGTTTTGTTCAGCCGGATAATCTCCACATGTCTACCCTACTTTAATAATTTTCCAATCATAAATCTAATCGCTAAGCAAAATGCTAACGTTATGCTATAAAGGAACTACAGCCGAGTACAGCAGGGTCGCACGACTTCCTGGTCACGCCAACTTAAGGCAAGTTTATTTGAATCAAGGGAACTTCCTTCACTGTACAAAACATAGCAGACTCGTGCGGACTCGGAGTCGTAACCGTAGCAGATCCAGAGATCCAGACTCATCATGCACGAGTCAACAGCAGACTCAGATTCGGTGGACTGAATGAGTGGATTACTCCACACAGTGCGAAACAGCAAACGGTTACAGACTCGTCATGGTTTTCAGACTCACTGAGTGTCAGCTCTGTTTGTGATAACATAGATGCATTCTGTGCACAGATCATTTGACTTCACCCAGTCAAGTGTAAGAAGCCAAATACTGCAATAAACAAGCATTAAGACACAAACGTTTATTGTGTCGTCAAATGTGTTAGTTATGTTTATGTATTTTCCCGCCATCATCAGCGTCTGCCCCGCCCCTGATTGTTTCCACCTGTTCCCACTCACCTCATGTTTAAATAGTCCTGTCTCTCCCCTGTCCTGTGTCAGTTCGTCTTGTTTGTTTCCCCGAATGGTCGTGCCAAGCCTCAGCTCTGAAAGGATCGCTTTTCACTCTTGTCAGGTTTTGTTATTTTGTTTATTTTGTAGGCTGAAGTTTTTATTAAGTCCTCTTTTTGTTATGCTAGTTTTTTTCCTCCTTGTGAGCGCCTTTTGTTATTTCCACCTCCTACTCTGTTAAGAGGAATTACCTGCACTGTGAAAATAAATATACATTTTTTTATATTCAAGACTTTGTCTCTGGGTCGTGCATTTGGGTTCATCAGTTGTCCTGACAACGTTGTTAGATCATGTTTTTGTAGCGGAGGTTAATGTAACATTTCATTTCATTTAATCGTTTATTTGAAGGGGACAGTGAACATTGATGAACATTTTTAACAATGAATGCTTCAAAATGTAAATATGCCGGATTTTAGCTTTGAGCTCATTTCCATCCGTAGTCCCTCACATACAACATATAAGAACATGACATTTATAAACATAGCAAAAATAAATACATGATATGCAGAAAGAGCATGAGCAGCATATACAAGCATTAACCACATGGCAGTACAATGTAGCAGCTACGACATATAAAGTGCAGGAGAAGATAAAAGAGCGACCTAAAGTGCAAGAGGAGATACCCCTGTGTTAAAGTGCATTTAGCGGTGAGTGCACGTCTGGTTGTTTCTCAACCATTCTTTGAGTTGACCTTTGAAGCTATTGAGAGTGGGACAATCCCGTATCTCAGTTGGGAGGCTATTCCAGAATGAGCTGCCTTTAATGGAGAGGACATTTTGTCCAAAAGTGGTCCGTCTGCGGTGGACCTCACAGTCTCCTCTGGTTTCTGACCTAGTGCAGCGTCCAGTGTGTTTTTTGTGGATGAATTCCCCTAAGGGGGGGGGGGGCAGTCCATGTAAACATTTATAAATAAAACACATAACGTTAGTTTAATATGCTCGTGAAATGCAAATCTCAAGTGACAAATTCAAAATTCTAAATACACAAACAGTAGACTGCCGCCCTCACTAGTAGCTCTAAAATTTGAATTTATTTGAAGTTGGAGACTATATGTGCTCCTGTTTCACCGGTAGGATTTCTACGCTCTTGGTGACTAATATTACTCAAATGACTCGTATGATTTGCCATCTCTAGTTTCTGGCCTCGATCCACCAACTGAGTGGTTCCTTAGTGAATACATTTCTGCTGCAGGGCATGGGGAAAAGCATGTTGTCAACAGTAGAGAATCAGATTTGGTGCAGTTATACCCTGACCTAACAGTGCAATAGTTGCTGGAAGAAAAACATCATGAAATAGTTACAGAATAGTTTCATACTTTATCACCACATGCCTGCTCACCTCACTGGCTCTGCAACAAATCACTTTGACTCCAAGATGATTGAATTATTTAAACCTCTCCAGCGTCAATTATGCATAAGTACATTTATGGTGTTTCAGTGGGGGCAGCTGCAGGAGGATTCGTGTAACCGTCAACACTTCGTACTGGTGTTGAGAAGATTAGTGTTAACAATGCAGAGAGTCCATATCAACCTTCAAAGAAACTCATCCTTTTACTTTACTTTGAAAAACTGTGTGCAGGTTGCTGACTTTGCTCTGTTCTCTGCAGCAGAATTGAATATATCTTTAGTTAAAACTAGAAAGTATTAGAAGTAGAGTTAAGGTGTTTACTGATAGTGTAGTTTTGAAGTGTTAAAGGTCTAAAAAAGTGATTTAAAAGTTTTGAAAGCACCATATTAAAGCTTAAGCTTTGAATATTATAGAGATTCATGGCAGATTCTGGCTTGATCTCTTCAATAAATGTTCTAATTGCAATTTTGACTCAGTGTACAGGACATTTTCTCTCCTTAAGCACTAAAGGTCAGCCATCCCATCAGCGTATTGTTGCTAATTGTGATATTAATTAATTGGAAATCCTGCTTTTAGGGCAGTGTTTGAATAGCAGTGTAGACAAATGTCAGGTTAATCAGTGCTGAGATTTAAGAGGGGCTGAATTGTAAGGATCAAAATGAAATGTGCTGCTGTTAGCGAGCTAATACCACACAAGCTAATATTTAAGCCGGATAATTCTACATTAGCATAAAACGATGAGAGACGTTTGCTTTAACTGATCTGTTGATCCGCGTTTAGTGTCTGTCTCCTTTTCATTAAACTTGGATTAGTGATGTACGCCTGATAAAATGTATCAAAGGTCTCCAACGATCTTGATCACTTCTTAGCATTTTCTTTTTTCTATATTTGTATGTTTGCTTTTTTTCTCAGTCCTATTTGAACCCATTTGAGCTTCTTCCATTGCTCTTTCTCTGCACGTCGCTTTAAGCTGCATCAATACATATGTGGGCCTCTTGTGTGCGGTGAAACAAGCTGTAAACAAAACATTGACATATTTCCATTTCACAGGAAATGCACACACTGTTTCTATTTTACACACAGAGACACATAGCATCTGGAGTTGTGTTTTTCCTCCAATGCTCTGATATACTGTATATTATCGCCCTGTTGCAGTTTCTACAAACTCCTGAGGGAAATATCCGGCTCTTTAGCTGCTAAATGGTCCGATATGTTCACCAGCGTGTTGCTCACTTTGTTTGTGGTTGCCTTCTGTCTCAAGGTTGATAAGAGTGACCCATTATAGCAAAGTTTTAGGCCATTAAAAAACAAACAAAACAATTAGCTGAAATGATCTAAAACTCTAAGAGAAACTGCAAAGTCGATATAAAAATAATTACACGTAGTCATCGCATCAATTGTTGAGAAAATTGGGTTTATTTCAAAAGAGTGGTTAAAAAGACAGGTGCTAAAACAAAGTGTTTCAGTCAAATGGTTAAACTGTTTCATTCAGACAGGCAGCATGAGGACATTATTCAGTTTCCTCAACATTAAAACGTGTTCGAGGTGATGAAATACAAATGTTTACCTGAATTTAAACATATCAAGTCTCCTTTTAAAAGAAAAACGTGTCATGTGTGGCTTCAAATTGTGTTTAAAAGTTAAATATCCTCTGTTATTGGGTTTGGCTACTTTGTTAAAAACCAGCTTTTTAGAAATGAGAACCTCTAGAAAATTTTTATTCTTGCACATTCATTGAGGAGTGGAGGATCATGTGCCTTTTTCACTGCAAGGTTTTGAGTTGACATAGGTATGCTATGAAAAGCAAGAGAGAGGGACAACAGGATGGGTTAAAAGCAGAGAACACATTTCACTGTGTGTGCTGTGTGCTCTGCATGTGTGACCATTAAAGAGGGTTTCATCCCTCCCAATCTATATTCTATGTACCTGAAGCCGAAGCACCCAAAAATAATTCATCATTGATTTTAATATGCAACAGCAGGGGTCTCCAGGGGGGCCATTTGGGTGTTTTTGATAACCTCTCACTGTCAAAATGGCCATTCTAATAGCCAGAAAATCAATGCAGACGGGGGGGATATGTGCACGTCTGAAAGCCAGAGACAATAAAAGAGCTGAGCGCGGCTCTAATGTCACACCACCGTCATTATATTCTCCTCTTCCTGCATCCATCACTTCCCCACCTGTCCTCCGTCAGTGTCTCTGGGTTTATTCACGTCTCAACTGAGGGAAGTCGCTGCTCGGCTAATGATGCTTCTCCTCTCGCTGACCTTTTCCCGCCGCAGAATGAGCGACCAGGTGGCGTTTGAGCAGAGATGTCGGCTTTTCAGAACACAGCGTTTTTATTCACACACACACACACACACACACACACACACACACACACACACACACACACACACACACACACACACACAAACACACACTTGCAAAAATATGTGAATATAAAAGATGCTGAAGTAAAACACTTTATGACAAATCCCTGTCCTAGGGGTAAACAAGTACAAGTTAGACCTCAGTTTGACCGCTTCCTGACTACATGCATCAGACTTCATTTTGTCTTTTGGCTACACATGTGTCACATTTGAATCATGCTTGACAACATACAGTCTGAAGTCAAGCCACAGGGGTACTACCCATATTTATGAGATGAAAAGGAGGGGCTGGACCTTTTTCACTTTAAAAAAGCCAGCTCAGTCTTTGTTCCTCAGTCTGGTCGTCCGTAGATTTCATTTTCCATGCATCAAACTCTGAGGTCTGTCTCAAAATGTCTTCTTTTTTTAAAACTGTTAATACCTTACTGGACTGAAGATGTTGTAAAAGAGGTCCGTGTTCATATTCTGGTCCAAACATGGATGTATCCACCTCACAAACACTGTATAGATCGGAGAGGAGGGACAGATGACCCTTCAGAGAGAAAGTTCACCCGGTCAGAGGTCATGGGTGAAGTCATACATCTGCTTACCATACATATATACATATAGCCCAATACAAAACAGCATACCTGAGTGTGTGAGTGTGTGTGTGTAATAGCGTTGATGATCAATAAAGCTTTGCAATCTTTAGAAGAAGGTGGTGGTTAGAAGTGCAAACTAGCACAACAAGGGTTCGAGATGAAGGCTTCTTAAAGAGAAAATGCCTAATGATAATCTTTTTCTTAACATCTTCTTTTTTAGGAAGGATGTTCAAATAGTATGCCTTGGTTTAACAAGAGAAAGGGGTTAACGCATGAGGACTAACTGCCTGACTTGGCCTGGTAAAATCTCCTATCTCTATAATATAATCGTGCTGTGAAAAGCCGCTTCTCCGTGGGAAACATCCAAGGTGATCTCCATGCAAAAAACAAAGCAGTGGAAAACAGGAGTTGTGTAACAAATAACTTAGGGGCTTACAAGTTCATCCTGTGCTCGTCTCACTCTCATACAGTTCAAGGTGCTGTACAGGATTCATTTCTCAAAGGCACGACTGTCACAAATATATCCCAATGTTATTGACATCTGTGACAAATGTCAAGCCTCTCCCTGCAACCTATCCCATATGTTCTTCTCCTGCCCATTAGTAGTATTTTCCTTTTGGCAGAAGTACTCTCACTCACTGTGAAAGTCTCTCCCCATATTGCCATATTTGGGTGCCCAGAAGATTACAACAGATACAACTCAGGGCAATTGGATATTCTGGCATTTACTTCGTTATTGGCATGACGACTTCTTCTTCTTCACTTGAAATCCAGAAAAGCTCCTTCCAATGCTAAGTGGCGCAGCGATGTTAGGTCTTTACTAAAATTGGAGAAAATTAAATATTCCTTAAGAGGCGGAACCTCTATGTTTTACGTTAAGTGGCAACCCTTCTTAACCTTCTTCCAATCTCTCGCATTTTTGTCTACTGATTGATGGACACCCCCCCCCCCTTTTCCTCTTTATTATGTATTTATATATATATTTGTTTTTTCGTCTTTGTATTGTTTTAGTATTATTATTTATTAGTTTGTATTTATTTTGTTATTATTATTATATATTTTTGTTTTTTTGTCCTGTTAGTCGGTACACCACTCCCTTATATTTTGGCTATCTGGTCTGTTCTAGTTATGAAGGTGGTTTAAATATTGTATGCTTTCAAGTGAACCTCAACCATGTATGGCTTGTCAATTGATGCACAATAGTAGAGACTAAATGCACTTGAACTGTGGTCCCTATCAATGTACCAAATGTCTTTTCTATGTGTCTTCAATAAATATATATAAAAAAAATAACTTAGGGGCTATTGATCAGAAGAAGTTAGATTCAAACAAACAACTGTGTAACTTGTAAACGTATATTTCTCAGGGTGTTTTGCGACCCTGTAACACCGCCTAAATACTTTTAGAGTTCGAGTTTGAGCTGTTTCTCACATAGTTTTAATTAATGGAGCTGTAGTCAAACAGTAATTGAATGGAGGTGTGCTCAGCATTTTGCTCAGTCTCTCTGAGAACATCAGCCGACGCTCAGCTCTAAACAGTTACTCTGGATTAGCAAAATGGCTCTTCTGGCTCTGAACAACAGAGAGTGGAAAGAATAACAAAACTTTAAACATTGTTGGCGTACTCGCTTTAATATTGTTTTAGTCCAGGGGGGGTCCACACTTTTTTCACCGAGGGCCACATACAGAAAAATATAAGAAGGGCTGAGTATTTCACTAAAATGTGAAGTTTATTACATCATAAGTTCTGTTGTAAAAATAAATTCCTTAAAACAGGACTCTCAGATTGATTATAATAAGACGAAATATGAAGGGTATATTTCAAGGGTTGTTATGTACATTTGTTATTGGGCTTCTTTCTTATCAACTTAGATTTGTTAGAACATGTTTTCAACTTTATTTACTGAATTTATTTGAAAATTGGGCCACATGAATACTGTGTAATATATTTGAACATATATAATTAAGAAGTACAATATAAGACAAGCAGAAGTTTATTATACTTAAAGGTCACCTATTATGCAAAATCCACTTCTTCATGTCTTTTCTACATCAACATGTGTCCCCTCTTCTTCATGTCTCTTCTACATCAACATGTGTCCCCTCTGTGTAAAGAGACTCTGAAAGTTTCAGGAACAAAGATTCTCTCTCTTTTTGTCCTGATCCATTTTTATAAAAACCTGTCTGAAAATGAGCTGATCAGATTTTGGCCACTTTATGATGTCATAACGATGTTTTGGCTTGTGTAACCATTAGCCAATCACCAACCAAGGTAACCCCCCCCCCCACCTTATCACCTGAATCTCCTCCTAGAGCACCATTGTGTTCTTTTTAACCAAATATCTCTCAGAGGGGCGTGGGGAGGGGCTCCTTATTTTCATCTAAAGTAACAGACAGAGAATCAGCACTTTGGAAACAGGGCTGAAACAGAGGGGATTATGGGATGCTGCAATGATCTGGTTGGTGTTTGGAGCCAAACACTTCAGAGACATGTTTTGTATATATCTGAGACTTATAATATATTGATGGAAAACAGTATAATAGGAGACCTTTAAGTCATTCTACTTGTTTTATTTGCTGAGTGAGGGCCGATTCAAAATGGCCCCCGGGCCGTAGTTTGGACACCCCTGTTTTAGTCTATGATCATAGGAAAAGCAGCCATGGAACATTTTATTTTACGAATTGGCTGACATGGTGACAACATATAGCTCACACTTTACTGTGTGAGTGTGTGTTGGTGGAGCTGAGGGTGTGTCTTCGTTCCTCTTCAGATTTTCATTTCCCTCCTCCACTCGGCTGAGACATGGAGGCTGGGGGGGGAGGGGGACGTCAGGGATCATCGATACTTTGTCCCCAGACATGACAACACATCAAAACCCCGCTGCTGGAAAATGTGCTCACCCACCTGATATTCTGCATTTTTATGCCACAAAATAGTTGAATGAACTGTATTGTCTAAGGCAGGGGTGTCCAAACTTTTTTTACCGAGGGCCACATCCAGAAAAATATACGAAGAGCTGGGCCACTCACTAGCGGTGATATTGCCTCATAAGTTCAGTTATAAGTGAGCAAAATCAATCAAATGTAGGTAAAGTATGCTTGTGAGTGTTGGCAGCTCATCCCTTAAAACAGGAGCCTCAGATTGATTATAATAAGGAGAAATAGGAAGGGTATATTTCAAGCTTGTTATGTAAATAAGTCATTGGGCTTTTTATTATCAACAAAGATATGTTAGAGAATGTTTCCAACTTAGATTGACTGAATTTATTTGAAAAGTGGTCTCATTTACACATGAATACTACTGTGTAATAGTTACATGTACAGTTAAGAAGTACAATATAAGACAAGCACAAGTTTCATTTGTGGGCCTTATTCCATTATACTTTTTGAATCGGCTGAGGGCCGATTCAAAATGGTCTGCGGGCCGCATTTGGCCCCCGGGCCGTAGTTTGGACACCCCTGGTCTAAGGACTTTGGGGGCAACTTGTGCCCATTTGTTGCATTTTATATCAGACGTCAACCTCCCTGATCCCACTGATTAAAGTTAAGAAGATTGATTTTATAGAAGTCTATGAGAAAATGACTAGACTTCTTACTTGCTTTATTACGTTGGTGAACATTATCCTGAGTTGTTCATGGTCTCAATCACTAGTTTTACGTCTTCTTCAGTACAGAATTATCTCCATTTTGTAAAATACAGTCCCTTTTAGAGTAAAAAAGACAAATGAACGAGGTATTCCCCAGACATGACAACACATCAAAACCCCGCTGCTACTGCTGGACAAATGTGCTCACCCACCTGATGTTCTGCATTTTTATGCCGCAAAATAGTTGAATGAATTGTACTGATTTAGGATTTTAGGGGCTACTTTTCTTTTTACCAATTTACCAGGTTTTAATCAGACGTCAAACTCCTGTAATCCCAGTGATTACAGTAAAGACGTTTGACTGTATAGAAGTCTTTGAGGAAATGATCCAAGTTTTTAATTGATTTATTACTTTAGTGAACATTATCCTGAGCTGTTCATGGTCTCAATCACTAGTTTTAAGTCCATTTCGTAAGATACAGTCCCTTTTAGAGTAAAAAAGACAAATAAACGAGGTATTCTTTAGGGCTATTGAATGGTGGGGCGCTACCATGTCACTTCTTTGGTGCTCTTTGTGTTTAGCTCTTACAGCCAGAAAAGGTCATCTTCACTTGAACAGATAGGCTATCAGTTACAAACTTGATTTACCATGATTTTCTTCATGTTTAATATTTCTGGGAGAATTTTATGTAAAAATCTATTTAATCTCCTCAGAAGGATGTTTTAGCTCAAGTGGATTTAAAACTTCTTAATGGGATTGTGACGTAAGATCTTTTTTATTCGGTGCTGCAGTTCAGCCTCTGTGTCACTAATGGATGCCATTTAATGTTGGCCTCCTGTGGTTGAAGAGAACAGAAGATCCCTCCTTTAAAACCTAGCTTAAAATAACAAAAATAAAAGTAAACTTCACTGAAAATTGCCAATAAATCTGAAAAGTATATGATGTTCTCCTCAACTTTGCACCCAAAATAAACATTTACTGTGTTCATGAACAAGAACAGACTGTTCTGTTTTATCTCCGGCTGGAAACTCAATTTGTCATGAGGTTACAGATAGGATTTATAAATTGCATCAAACTCAACCAAACAGGTGTGTGTGTGTGTGTGTGTGTGTGTGTGTGTGTGTGTGTGTGTGTGTGTGTGTGTCTGTGTGTGTCTGTGTGTGTGTGTGTGTGTGTGTGTGTGTGTGTGTTTGTGTGTGTGTGTGTGTGGTGTGTGTCTGTGTGTGTGTGTGTGTGTGTGTGTGTGTGTGTCAACATATTCAACATTGGCAGTCTCTCTTCAAGGTAACCTTATCATTGTTTTTATTAATTATTCAAGAGCAAATGACATTCAGTATTTCCTAAAACCTCAGAAAGGTTAGAGTTCAGACATTAATTATGCTTTTTTTCTCATCCAATCAACAAACAAAGGAAAATAGAAACATTGTACAAGTAGAAAATGTTACCATATATAAAAACCTGATATCATTTTGTTTTAGATACTTTATAAGAGGGTTATAAATCACAGGCAGTCAGTGTTTGTAATGCACAAAGGAGGTGGAATTAATCCATTTTATTACATGGCTTAGTTGAATACTCGATTCTGATTCGTCAATTCAGAACACGTGACACGTTGTTAATCCAGTAGTACAGACCGCTGTCAAGGACTTATTGACCGTTGTTAAGGACGCTCACATCTGCAGAAAGACGTTCGGTCGATTGAACTGTATACAGTTTGGCCGAAAAGCTTTTCAAACTGTTTGCTTGTCTCTAGTTTTCCGTTGTCTACCGTCTGAGAGCAACATGGAGGATTTTAATATTCATTTTAATATATTTGGAGAGCACAGTAATTTGGATGAATGGTTAGTGGCTGATGAGTCCCCAGCGAAGAAAAGAAAAAGACAAGAGGGACAAGGAAACAGCAGAGAAGTAAGACAAGAGGGACGAGAAAACAGAGGTGAAGTAAGACAAGAGGGACGAGAAAACAGAGGAGAAGTAAGACAAGAGGGACAAGAAAACAGAGGAGACGTAAGACAAGAGGGACAAGAAAACAGAGGAGAAGTAAGACAAGAGGGACAAGAAAACAGAGGAGAAGTAAGACAAGAGGGACAAGAAAACAGAGGAGAAGTAAGACAAGAGGGACAAGAAAACAGCGGAGAAGTAAGACAAGAGGGACAAGAAAACAGAGGAGAAGTAAGACAAGAGGGACAAGAAAACAGAGGAGAAGTAAGACAAGAGGGACAAGAAAACAGAGGAGAAGTAACACAAGAGGGACAAGAAAACAGCGGAGAAGTAAGACAAGAGGGACAAGAAAACAGAGGAGAAGTAAGACAAGAGGGACAAGAAAACAGAGGAGAAGTAAGACAAGAGGGACAAGAAAACAGAGGAGAAGTAAGACAAGAGGGACATGAAAACAGAGGAGAAGTAAGACAAGAGGGACAAGAAACAGAGGAGAAGTAAGACAAGAGGGACAAGAAAACAGCGGAGAAGTAAGACAAGAGGGACAAGAAAACAGAGGAGAAGCAAGACAAGAGGGACAAGAAAACAGAGGAGAAGTAAGACAAGAGGGACAAGAAAACAGAGGAGAAGTAAGACAAGAGGGACAAGAAAACAGAGGAGAAGCAAGACAAGAGGGACAAGAAAACAGCGGAGAAGTAAGACAAGAGGACAAGAAAACAGAGGAGAAGTAAGACAAGAGGACAAGAAACGGTCTAATCTATAAAAGCATTTCAATTAATATTGGGAGTCATGTCGTTACTTTGTTGAGAATGTGGCCGTGTAAAAAGCGGGATAACGTGCATTCCTTACTTATCAAATTACTTTTAAAGCTTTTAAAGATCTCCAGTATGTTTGTGTGTAAAGGAGAAAATAAATCCCGTTAAGCCAGAAACCGAGCAGCGAAACACTGAGCGGAGCGTCGCTGGTCGCTGGCCCTCTAAATGGCATCTTAGCTCTAAAGAGGATTAGGTGAGATTAGTTATAATACCTGTGACAGTACGTTTTTGGCCACTAAAAGGTGAGGATACATTAGAGTTGGGATCTCTTCCTATGTTGTCTTAATCTTTAAAAAAAGAAGCTCTGAACATCTAACAAATGAATGTCCCGATTTAGACGAGACAGCTTTCAATGATTGACATTTAAATCAATTAAGTTAATGAGAGTGGCTCTTTATAGATGAGCAGTGTAGAGTTATTTCAGACAAACACGGTTCATGTTACATTAAATTATCTACTTTGCAAACCATATATCTGAACTAAAATGGGCTAAAACCTTAACTTACTGAATAACACTGCAAGGAAAATAGAGTTTGTTATGTTATGTATCCTGCAAAGTGTAAAATTTGTGTTGAGCCGATTACTAGACCTGATTTCGTCTTGGCGCTATCATTATTTAAAATAAAACTCAACAAAATCCCAATCTGACTTTGGCACCAAGCTACAGATTTTTTAACTAAAGATATTTTTTTGAAAACCAAACAAGAGCTGGTATGAAATTAAACATAAGACATATAATCATAGGTGATAAATGCATATAATGTTGTTTAGTGTGTACAGGATGTGTAAACAGGCGATTGTTTGCTTCCCCTTTGCCATAAATGGGGCGAAGCCTGCGAGGTTGTTCAGGCAGTCAACTCGAGCACCAATGATACATTAACACGTGACGCGCCTCGTCCCTCTTACAACCAACCAAACACATTGTCCTTAACATGCCACTCTATTTAAGCTGCCAGGTCTTCCTGCCTCTGCCTCGCTATGCTGCTGCTGCACTGCTGTGTTCACTTGCTATTGCTGCGTTCATGTTCCTGCTGCTGTGTTCCACGTCGCTGCTGCTCATCTGCCCCCCCACCACCCCAGCTCCACCCCAGCTTCCACCTGTAGGCTCGGGGGATAGTTATCTAATCATCACTCAATGTTCTATACATCTGTGGAGTGATGAGGCCCGAGCCTAGACGCCAAACTTAAACTATATGCTGCTTCTAATAAACATATTAAGAAACACGTGAGTTGTCTGACTGAAATAACATTAAACACTTGATTTTGATAATAAAAGGCTGTGCATTGGCAAGAATCTAGGAAATGGATAAATGGATGGATGGTTCGATAAATCGATGCATAAATGGCTAAATGGATGGATGGATGGATTTATTTCCCTTAAGGTATACTTATTTAACCCTTATGTTGTGTTGGGGTCTCCCGTGACCCGTTTCAAGTTAAAATTATATAATAACTACGCTCTAGTTTTTTGTATCGGAACAAGGCTTCATGATATCCTCCACAACAGCTATATAAACACTACAAAACTGATTTTGACCATTTTTGCCAAGTCTGAAGGTCTCTAAAAAAAAAGTGTATAATTTGGTGTTGGGGTCTGGGGAGACCCAGCAGAATTGTTTTGGGTGACTCGAGGTCAAATTTGGCCCAATCAAGATTCATCTTTGACTTTAGACACCCCTCCCCCACCCCTTCATCAACTGTAACAATAATTTTTCGCAATATGCACCTGGTCTCCCCTCCCTCTGCCCCCCTCCCCCCACAGGAACTCCACCTTTCTCAAAGAATATGTACACTAACACTTGAACCTGAACTCACCGGCACATGTGCAATATGTGGTGTAATGTGTTTCGGGCCATAACATTAAATTACAACAGGATTGTACGGTTATGAATGCATTATAAGTTAGTTATGATGTAGTATATTGGAGGAAAGTAATTTCTTCTTTTGTGTTTTGGACTGAGATAAATCATGGGTCAAAATTGACCCACGAACACCATGAACGGTAACAGCTTTCGAACACAACACAAGGGTTAATTGATATTTTATTGCACCCCATAGCGTCTAACTGGTAGAAGTACCTTTTTTCCAATTCAGTTTATACTGTGGACATATTAAGTGATCATTGTGTTAAATCACTGAAGTAAATCCAGTTTATTAAGTGTTGCCTCCAGCTTCCTGTGTGGCTGCTGCTGCAATCTTACACATATTTTTTTTTCCACATGAATAAGGAAGCAGTGTTTATTTGTGTCCAAAGTTTACTATGCATAATTTGTTTATAACTTGGTCGAAATGATTTTTACTGAAATCAAACATGTGTATCGTGCTCTCCTCAGACAGAGCTGCAGACATGAGAGCAGTGGGAATAACGTGTTAAATGAAATGTTAATTATACATTTTTCAATATGCTGCTATATACTCTGTCCAGCCTAATGAGGCATTTCGTCTGGTTGTGTTGAGTCTATGGCTGAGAACTTAATTAATGCAAGCATATTGGTATGAAATTAAATCGGCTTCCCATTGGTTTTTGAAGTCATTTCCTGATTGCTTTGGCAAAGTCAATTTTCGAGGCCAATTTTCTTTATAATACGGAGAATTAAGTCTCACCCAAGCCTCAGTCCTTTCCACTATGATCCTGTCTGCTGTCTGTTGCCATGAGGTGACTTTACAGTATGTACCAGCAGACCTGGGATATTTTGGGATTTACGGGGATTAGGAAACCAACTTTTGATGTTGCTCAACAAATCCGAGGATGGGATGCAATGAGGGGAGAAAGGTAACCCTGAGTCGGTGCAGGGCTTTGTGTCTTTCCAACGAGGAGTGTGAATGGGAATTATTATTCTCTCTGCAGCCTCTCTCTGTCTGACAGCAGCAGGGTTTGGAAAGAAGGACTCGGGGAAAAGCTCGTAGCGTGCATCCCAAACAAGACCGAGCCACACTTTAATCTAAAGAAAGAGCCTGAGAGAGACGGAGCAACACAACGAGGACAAGGAGGAGGGTTTATATAGTGTGAAGTTTGGAGATCGATAAATAATTCTAAGTTGGTGCCCTCATTAAAAAAAGGCAATAAAATAAAATGCAAAGTTCTTGTCTTCATTATAAATGTCAATAGCATCTCTACATACTTATCAATAATCCCTGAAATACATTCTGCACCATTCAGCTCCAAATCCCCAAACTCCTCTGATTCACAGGCACACAATGAACAATACACTCCATTGGTGTGAAATATTGACCGTAGCAAATGGAAATGCTAATACAAAAGTCCCTAAAGAGCAGAGCTGCATACACAATGATCAAAATATGACATCTATGGCTGCTTAAAGTGGGTTTCTGCAGGGAATCTGCAAACAAAAAGATTACAGAGGCTGCAAACAAGGAGCTACAGTAGCCCAAAGAAACAAACTGTGGAGAGGAAGATTACAAATGTAGATAAGAACCTGATAAGAGAAAAAAAGCAGCTAACTTCCTGCAGCAAATGGAAGAGATAAAGATTAAAATCAGAGGAAATAAGATTGGAAAAAGTTGAGTATAATCAATGAAACAGTGACAATTACAAATGAGTTAAGAATCATCTGCGAGATAAAAGACAATGAAGATAACAACGCAGAGTTGATAAAAGAAAAAGGTTGGCAGACATCTCCAGCTCTCCGCAGAGGAAGGTGTGTCCTCCTCGTGCTGCTTAGTCAGCCTAATCACTGCCAATGATCTGCCTCAATGCTTGCTGTCAGTTTGAGAAGTCTATAATTAAAGGTCACCAATCATGCTATTTTTAGGAAATAGCATAGGTCTCAGATATATACAAATATATAAAAAACATGTCTATGAAGTGTTTTGCTCAAAATACCAAACAGATCACCCATTCTAGCCATGCCTCATATCCCTCTATTTCACTTCCTGTTTCAAAAGTGATGATTTGGGGTATAAAGCTTTAAAAAAAAAATTTGATAAATAAAAAGGGAGGGGTCTGAGCTCATGCGGGACCCGGCAGCTACTGTCTAAACTAAATACTGCCGTGATGAAACGCCATATCATGGATTATCAAGGATTATTTCTGAAACAGTATGGAGCTCAAAGGCTTTCTCTCTTGCCGGTTATACCACAAGGTGAGTTCCTTTTTATTTCCTGCTTCTTCACACACATGCTCTCCAGTACAGGTTAGCTCTGAGTGTTAGCGATGCTAATGTAAATACCGACCATATTACGTCCAAAACATTCGGGCATTGTTTCTGATAGCAACTTTCTGATAGGGCCGTGGGTCCACATTTCAGATATTACGTCATATCGGACGCAAATCTGGATCAGCTCCGTTGTAGCCCCGTTTTTAGAGATTTGGGTACGGAGGAAAAGAGAGAGGGTTTTATTTTCTGACGCTGCGTGAGTTCCCCGACACACCGGGGACACATCTTTATGTATAAAAGACATCACAAAGTGCATTTTGCATGATAGGTCCCCTTTAAGATCAACAGCACAACAGATCATTATAAAGGTTGCTGTTAGAGTCATCATCTCTAAACTGTATCCGTTCTGAGGTCAAGTTAGCTCCCGCTACGATAATTAGCTTTTTCCAAGATAATTGAAATAAACGGCCCATTATGTTTATTGCTTCTGTTTGATAAATATGAGGGTACAAAATATGTATGTTTATGTAAAGGGGACATATTCCGTTCATTTCCAGGTTTCATATATTTAGTGTCTCTACTGTGACATGTCTCCATGCTTTCATGTTCAAAAAGCTCTTTATTGTTCTCATACTGCCTGTGCTGCAGCACCTCTTTTCACCCTCTGTCTGAAACCAGAGCCCAGTCTGCTCTGATTGGTTAGCTGGCCGGCTCTGTTGTGATTGGTCAACCGCTTAGAGATGTCCCGCCCCTTAGTCTATCATGTACAATGTGTTGGAGCGCTAGCCAATGGAAGCCAATGGAATTAATATAAGTTTTTTTCTTAGGGTTGTTGTTTGTGTGTTTACATTATTACAATAGGTTGATAGAACCATTTGAAATATAAAAGTATAAACTTTACCCTGCATTAATGCCAGAATCTTTCATCACCACCACCATTGGCGTACAGCGGACTCAATTAGATCCTGACAACATTAAATACCGAAAGATTAACACACCTATTGCAAAACAATGTACAAAGCTTGCAGATGTTCTCTCTTTCAAACATGAGAACACTGAAACATCAGTGAACTAAATATGCAATCTAAAGGTATCAAATAAGCTTTTAGATAATAAGGAAGAAAGGATAAAGTGTTTGTAGCCTCAGTTTCAGCCTCTGAGAGAGTGTCAGCTCAGGTTCATCCTCTCTACTGCAGCACCATCTGCACTGACAGCTCATCTATACTTTAACAATGTCGTTTTGATCTCTTGGATCCAATCCCGAACATTTCTACCAGTGAACCAAGTTTTATGGAATCATTAAAGTCCGACATTGAACTCCTCATGCCTCAGAAGTTTCCCCAAGGTCTTGATTACTCCGGTATCTCTCTGAGGACACTTGGAAAGCATCTAGTTCATCATAAGTCAATAGACAGATTTATTTCAGCTCTGAACGTCTCTCACTAAACATCAATAGATGCCGTTTGAAGCTTTGAATTAAGGAAGCGTTCTTCTTACATGTTCTTTGATGTTACACCATTTGAAAAATATTGCAGTACTGCCTTTTGGATGCAGTTCATTTAGAGTTCATATTGTGTAATTGCAAACATGATATTTAAATATTTCTCACACTTTAAAGAGGTAGACATTCTTTCTGCAGTTTTTATGAACTGTACTTACGAAGTCCAAATCTACCTGAACTTCTTATTAACCCTGATGTTGTGTTCGGGTCTCCCGTGACCCGTTTCAAGTTAAAGTTATATAATAACTACGCTCTAGTTTTTTGTATCGGAACAAGGCTTTCATGATATCCTCCACAACAGCTATATAAACACTACAAAACTGATTTTGACAATTTTTGCCAAGTCTGAAGGTCTCTAAAAAAAAAAAGAGTGTATAATTTGGTGTTGGGGTCTGGGGAGACCCAGCAGAATTCTTTTGGGTGACTCGAGGTCAAATTTGGCCCAATCAAGATTCATCTTTGACTTTAGACACCCCTCCCCCACCCACTTCATCAACTGTAACAATAATTTTTTGCAACATGCACCTGGTCTAACAAACACAGTATGTCACTTGAGTTAAAGGGGCCGTATAATGCTCATTTTCAGGTTCAATTTTCTGAGAAACACAGGGATTTTAGCCTTTGCAGACCATTGACATGCACTAAAACTCTACAGGAAAGGGAGAACCCCAATAATCACAATAGGCCTCTTTAACCCTCCTATAGTCTTCGTGTTCCCCCCCCCCCCTTACATTAGTGTTCGCGGTCAAATTTGATCGGCCCTGTTTTAACTGCTATTACATTAACACAAAAACCATTAATCATCACCACATTTCATTTAACACCCTTTCAAACTGTAAATATTGTATCAGACTACTGGTATACATGAAAAACTGCAGTAAATATACAAAGAACAGACACTGAACATGTATTGCGTGGGCCAGGTGTGATCCATGTGGGGGGATGGGCACATAAGAGCGGGAAATGTGTCAAATTGTTCTGTGTGTGTGTGTGTGTTTGTGTGTGCCAGGTGTGATTCACATGGGGGATTGGGCACAAAGGGGGGGGGGGGAACACATCTAGAGTATGTGTGTGTGTGTGTGTGTGTGTGTGTGTGTGTGTGTGTGTTTGTGTGTGTGTTTTATCTGATCCGGATGGTTACTAATTCCTTTTCTTTATGGCAGTCATTTCTGACCGGGAACACCATGGGTTACAAAGTTGACTAAATCATCCAAAGTTCAATGAAAGTGGTGATCAGCATTTTATATGTTCAAATGTCTACTGTGCAGGATATCATAAAGCCTTGATGCAATCGAATGCAACAAAAAGGTTATGATTGATGAAAGTAGTAAATCGGTCAGATTTGACCCGAAGACAACAGGAGGGTTAAAATGAAACTTTATTGGGATTATTTTACTTGTTTGGAGAATTTAAAAAGCCCCGGTAGCCTACTACTTCAAATAACCTTTGTCTTTTTATAACAAAGAGACAAAACTCGTCTTTCTTTGTCTCTTGTTTTTTTAAAAGGTTATCTGTCGCCCCTGCCTGCGTGAGACGGTGCGCTGGCAGACTGTTTGAGTTTTATAATAAAAAGAGGGTCAGACGTGCCCTAACTCCACAGAAGTTTGATCAGTTTCATGAACTGTGAAGCGGTTTGTTTCGAGCCAGAAGTGCCATCCATCTTGCCGCTGAGAACATCCATTTCTCTCAGCAAAGTCGAGTTCCCTCAGAAAAAAAAAAGATAAAACTTCTAGACCTTCTGCAGCTCTGACAGATCACAGCCCCCCCACTGTCTCTCCCCACTAAATCAATCTCCCGCTCTCCTATATTTCTGCACAGCGCAGTGCCGAACCGATGCAGCGTCCACATGGATTCAGCTGATGAAAACACCGCTGACTGACACGTCTAATATAAGCCGTATCACTGCCTCCACTCAAACTCTGGAAAGTAGAGCAAACAGTGACATCTGGTAGCAGACCGACGGGTAAAATGAGACATGCTACAGCCAAATAATGATCCATATATTCTAAAGGACATGAAGTAACTCAGCTTTCACTTTCACAACTTACTATAACATGTGATTGATTTAGCTTTAAGGACATGTCAGCAGTTTTCCCCATGGAGGCTGTGCATGCATTCTGTTTTGTTCAGATGTTCTGGAACTTATCCACGCAGTAAAACACAATAAATGTCAAACAGTATGTTCTTTATTCCCTTTAAAGTGACGTGCCCTCCTGTGAATAAATCTCTTAGCCTCAGGGGTTTTTCTCTCCGCCCGTCTTAAGTGAAGGCTTGAACAAACTAAAGTCATTATCGCCACAGCCCGCAAATCAAATTTGAAACTCTCTTATTGGTTTTCACATTTGTTAGCGCCCTGACATCTGCATGTTTATCTCATATGCTCGTTCTATAAGAGACAAATATTAGTTTACCTCGAGCAAAATCTGAAACAGCAAAGGGATGGACGTATAGCCTCTGAGACAGAAGAGCCTCACTTTATGTTTTCAACGCGTTTTATGAATATTAAATGAGTCTTTTTCTCATATGTATTCATCATATGAGTTGCTTGTGGGCTCAGGTTTGTTGTGTAAGAGGATGTTAAAGCAGCTCTCTTGGTCCTACATTGTGTGTAACAGCTTGGCAACACGGTTGTGTTTTTTAATCATCTATCTTTATTAACTTATGGACAATATGCCCCTTATTGAATAAATCCAGCTGTCTTCACAGTCTGCATAACAGCTTGTATTTAACCATCACATCGATGCAGAAAAAAAGCAAGCTAACTCTTCAAGTCTAGTTTCTTCTGTTTTATGAACAAAATGTTACTTTTTCCTAACACTTCGTCATCTGTTGTTTAGCTTAAATTATAAAAATATGTTTCAGGGAATGAATGCTCCACTCATGAATGTTTACACATGAGCAATTGGGATGTAAAAATACACCTGAGTTTTGCGTTATTAGGCTTCGTGATTCTCTATTGATTCTCAAAACGCTACCAAATCTTTAATCTTTAACATATCTTTCAAGTTACACACGGAAAATGTTGTTAATAAAATTAGGTTTCTTTTACAGAAATAAATCCTGTTTCTCTTTTCAGACGAGGAAACATTTGATATCTGCAACGTTTTTACCTGTATTGGATTATGGTGATCTGCTATACATGAATGCCTCTGACCAGTGACCATTGTGCTTTACGTTTTATTACTGGATGTGGATATCGAGTACACCATTGGCCTTCTTTGTCTGCTCGCAGACTTTCCCGTTGGTTGGGTTTTATTTATAAATCTCTGCTTGGGTTGGTTCCCTCCTATTTGCGCATATATGTGTAAAAGAGAAAGTCTATGTGGCCTGCGCTCCCAAGATTTTATTCAGATGCTGGTTCCTACAGAACTAAACTGGGTAAAACAGCTTTTAAATATGCTGCCCCCACAGCTTGGAACAATGTACAGAAGGAGCTGAAACTCTCAGATGTAATCACTATGGGGGAATTCAGGTCCATCTTAAAGGACAGAGAACACGACACCATTGGTAGATGTGAGTGCTCGTATAAATCGTTTTAAATGTTGCCAGTTTTTAATGATTTTTAATAGTTTGTTTTATTTCGCATATTGACTTGAATGTGCCATTTTATTTGTGTTTTACAGCTGTATTTTTCTGCCTGTCTTGTCTGTGTTTTATCTGTTGTAACTTCGTTCATGCTGCCCTTCTTGGCCAGGTCACTCTTGGAAAAGAGATTTTAATCTCAATGAGTCTTTTACCTGGTTAAATAAAGGATATATATATATAGTTCACATGAAGGAATATCTGCCAAACAGTGGCTGAGATGTAAGCTAGGATGATACAGAGACTACGATATATGCAACATCTTATCCTACTACTCAAGCTGCATAAAAAACGTTTAACTCTTTATGCATGTTTTATGCATATGATGGTGTTCTTCATTCTACGATATTGAATCGTAATCCCTGTTATTATAACGGGAACGCCAAACTCATGCCAATAAAAAACCCGTGTGACCGACAGTAACGTTTTTGTGCATGTCAGGTATCACGTGCATGGCTAAATGCCTATATATGGTAGGTTAATAGGACACAGCTGATTGTGATGAGACGGGAAGCGGTAAAGTCTTTTGACCGTGTTCTTTTTGGGATACTGAGAACTTAGTTACTATGAAGCGAGGAAAATGTGTCTTCCTGTTCGTATGCCGTCTGGATCAATTAATAAAGCTCATCTGATTCAACGTTACAACGATCTCCGCTACATTTGTTTGGAAACAAAGAGAGGCGCGTCAAAACCCACAACCCCGACAGAGAGGTGGCTATTAAATGTAGACTAGGATTAAAACGCCACCACAGTAACAAACAACAGGCGGTCTTCACATTCTTTACAGAGTGTTTTCAGACAAAAATAGAGAATACTGTAGCTCGTGAACGTGGTGGAACATTTAGCATCTAAGGAGACAAATCGAAATATTGGACTGGACATCTATCAGGTCACCAGGAACACTTCTTCAAATGAATGCTACTGCTGAGCCAAGTCTGCTGAATTTGTCAATCTGCATTCGTTTGAAAGTCTATCATTTGTCAACTGTGTGATCTGAAGTTTTGCCTACAAGTTATTAAAAACGAAATCTTAGTACATTGTGAGCTAAATGTTTAACTCTCCCTGTGGTAAAGTGCTGTTTTTGACATGATAAACATTTGATCAGAGTCTCCCCCAGAGGTGGGAAGTAGTGGAGTACAAATACTTCGTTACTGTACATTGTTCTGGTATCAGTACTTTACTCCACTACTTATTTTTCTGACGACTTTTTACTTTTACTTCTTACATCTTGAACACAAATACCTGTACTTTCTACTTCTTACATTTTCCAAACAGGCTGGTTCCTTTAGTTTGAATGTGTGTTTGGTGGCGTGATAATTATTATTTAGAGTCATTGCGTGCCTATTGATTTGAACACGATCCGTGTATCCATCATTTCCTGGTCTTCTCTAAAGAAGAGGGACCAATGAGAACGTTGTCATGTTGCCGTTGTTCAGCATGGAAACATTCATGAGCTAACAATGACATTATTGTTCTATTAATATAAAGGGAGGTCAGGAACTCTTTAAAACAGCTGGTAGTTATGGGTACTTTTTACTGAAGTACATTTCAAAGCCCATACTTCTTTACTTTTACTTGAGTAAAGAAGTTGAGTTCTACTTTTACCAGAGTATTTTTAAACGCGAGTATCTGTACTTCTACTTGAGTAAAGGATGTGTGTACTTTCGCCATCTCACACCCCCTGGTTCTCGCTGCTGGTGGATGGATGAGTTTCACTCGTTTATTATTCAGGCCTCAGTGTGTCTGAAGAGGTACAGCGGTGCAGCGAGAGAAAAGGCTGTGGTTACTAATGAGGCTCTTTCACAATGATAGAGGCGTCCTCATGCATCTTTCATACACACACCTGCGTAAGAACACACACTCGAGAGGCCGCGCTGCATTGTGGCGTGTCCCGGCATTAATGATGTGTGTCAGAGCCATGAAACCATCACAGCGTGTCGTTCAAAAGGCTGTTCATTTGTCGATATTTTTAATTGTAACACTTGGAACAGGAGCATCTCGCAGAACACATACAAAAGGTCTGAGATATTTACATTGCAGGGAAGAATAAATACAGAAGAACATTTTCTAGATTTAATTGTTAGATCTTTCAAACTGTTTTCCATAGTCGTCACATATTTACATCATGTACAGTCGCTTTTTAGAGGTACAACTCAGAGGTTTATCTGAGAATCTGTTCAAGTTGTTGCAAGAAATCATGTATTCTTCAACATTTGACTCCATAAAGGATTAGGCTGGTGGTATCCAATATGCAAATCCAATGAAAAGATCATCCCAAAAAACGAATGAATCCGTCTCTCGATACTCTTCAAGCCTCACCCTTTGGCATTTGGTTACTATCAAAGAGACGTCTTGTCTGGAATAGGCTGGAATATAATGAATTTGATGTGTAAAACATGTTCAGAAATAACCTTGAACAGCTGCAGAAGTTGTTTGGAAATGTTTCTCAAACAGGAGTAAATACTGCTTTTGTTTGGGACCATTTTCAGCTGCGGATTCTTCCACATTTGATATTCTACTGCAAAAGAACAACGTCAATAAGATGAATTTACCGTTGGTTTCTGTCTTTTCATGATTTGTAGTCAATAACAGAAGCTAAGAAAACAAACATCCTTTAACTTTAAGTAGCAAACCTGAGTTATGGACCCCACTTCTCTTTGCAGTGTTGTTGTGAAGAGATAGTTTTATAAACATTAGGCATGTTGGTCTTTTCTCTGTGCTTTAATACTGCATATTTGTAGTTTTGAGGAACACAGCTTCAGTTTCTTCCACCACAAGACATCCAGGTATGTACTGCCTCTTAAACAAGCTATCATTAATGTACTTTAAGTGGTCAAACAGCCTTTAAAAACGCCCTGTAGTAACACAGAAAGCTGCTCCTACGCCACAGGGTTGCGGATGCTTTTCATGTCGGTGAGGACGATGTTTCTGTATCTTTGCTCCAGTCCCTCCATCAGCTCCATGTAGTCGCTGACCTTAAAGCCCTGGATTGGCTCCTCCTGCAGGTGAGAAGAAAGGTGTAGTTATTTACATTGCACCCAATTCAAGGTTTCAAGGTTTCAAGGCTTTTATTGGACATACGTGCTACAGTGTAGTTATGACGATGAAAATCTTAGGTCACAGGCTCCTCCAACAGTGCAACAACAATACAACAGATAAACACAACAATTGTGCAAGTAAATACAAAAGGAAAAATAGTAAAAAAGTGAAATATTGAAATAGTGCAAGTGATGGAATGATATATTAGATAATAAATAGCAGCCAGATTAATGTTATGAATTATAGATAGATAGATGATAGATAGATAAATACTTTATTGATCCCAATTTGGGAAGTTATTTTGTTACAGAAGAAGCATCAGTGTGTTCGGACATAAAATAAAAAATACTTAAAAAGTGGAACGGAGAATTTACAACTAAATATGAAAATGTAAAATATGATATCAAATATAAACAGTACAACAATTCTGGATGATTAAAACGTTTAAAAAGTCAAAAATACTGAAGTTAGTGACATGAATATATGCTTACACTACAGGAGCATAGACATACTTGTATATACATAGCATAGTATAATGTACAATGTACAGATATGCAGAGAATTGCAGAGTGTTCATGGTTACTAGGAAGGAGAAACTCAAACTATGGAGCAGTGAGTTCTCTGCCAGCCAGAGGTAAAGGGGCATTCTACCATATTTAGTACTTTTCAAAGGTCACTTTTCTCTTTATTACGGGTACTTCTCAAAAAAAACACAGCTCTTGTTTACTACAAAACAACTAATCTCGACTTAACATATTTGTAACAGTAATGGCGCATTTCCACTACAGCGCGGAGCGCGGTTTAAGCGTGCCGTGCCCGGCCCGTTTTTGGTTGCGTTTCCACTAGGCGTAGTTCCGGCTAGCGGGTACTTTTTCATAGTTTTCTGGCTCTCCAAAATCGAGGTTCTTTCCGGGCCAACAACCGGGCTGAGTATGCTAAACTAGTGAGAGAATCGCTGGCAACTACAACAAAATGAACATATTTGACCGTGATTTAATTGTAATACACGTTTCAAAATGATGCCGAAGTAACAACATACTGTTACCGGTTAGTAAAAACCATGAATTAAAGCTTTGACAAGTCTGCAGACAGACGGCAGGCGAAAAACCTTTTAAAATGCGTGTTTTCTGAATGGAGATCGGCTAAGCTAACGTTGTATATGCTCCGACCGTCTACACTCACAACAACGGCCTACAGACATAAATAAAGCAGCGACTGTATTCGCCATGACACAGACAGTCTGTGGTTTGTACTTGTTTAACTTTTGTCTAGTTTCTGAACAGATATGAGGAGCTGTGAGCTCTGTACTAACAGCTAACGGCTGATGTTGGTTTTGTGTTTCGCATTGAAGATGACGTCACGGCTCCGCCTACACTGCATTACTATAGTTACTACCCAAGTTCCTAAACTGTAATGGAAACGCAGCATAAAGTGAGCCTGGCCTACCAAGGCCTAACTATACCGTACTAAGCCGTGCGAGGCCCTGCAGTGGAAATGCGCCATAAGTCTACATGACAAACTGGAGGAAATGGCAAGATATTTACCAGAGAAATAGCGAGTAACATTAAGATTCTAAGGGTGGCAGGATTATTGGAAATGTAGGATCCAGAATTTGGTGGAACTTGACCCAAACTAAGGATTAAAAGTCAGGATATCTCGGATTCTGCTGCTTTGATTTTAAGCATAGTACCCTTGCAATGAAGTAGTGACTCCTGGCTTTGGCGTTCTACGAAAATATCCATATAACAATATTTATATTACATTTTTTTTGTATCCTTTTATTATTTTGTGACCCTTTTTAGTTTTATTTTTGGTCCTCCTGACCCCCAGTTTGGGCGCCATCAGTCCATCAGAAGAATTGTTGTGTATCAGCCAGACTGTGGCTTACTATATTATCAGTTAGGAGGTGAAGCGTGAAGGATTCAATTTAATCTTTTCATTAAAACGCTTTACATTCAATCTATTTCAGACAGACAGAGAATCAGCACTTTTGAAACAGGGCTGAAACAGAGGGGATTATGGGATGCTGCAATGATCTGGTTGGTGTTTGGAGCCAAACACTTCAGAGACATGTTTTGTATATATCTGAGACCTATAATATATTGATGAAAAACAGTATAATAGGGCACCTTTAATGAGAACTAGCACGCACATACAATATACTAACAATAGTCCTAACACACTGCAACATCTACACCGTGTGAGTGACAAGAATCCAAGCAGGCAAAGTATATTTTATTTAGCTCTACTGTGTAGTCAGTCTTTTAATTACAGCTGCCATCATTTATGCTAAAGTATGCATCTGTCACGACTCCTCACCTGGCCTTATGAGTAATGCAAACACAGCAAGAGACTAAATAACAGGGACTGCTGTGCATTATGTCGTGAGTGGCATTATTTAATTAACAGCCTGCACTTTCAGAATACTAACACACAGCAGACACCGTGATTTCCATCCGTCAGAATCCAGGCAAGGCCTTAACAATAATCCCCCAGTTTAATGACTGCTGCATCCTAATATTAATTTCATCAATTTGTGTGTTTGAAGAATCTAATTACGCTTTTATTTATGCACTGACAAGGACGTGAGAGTGAGAAAACAGTCAATACTGAGAGTACGACTTAAGGTTAGAGACTCATTCTGCTAACATATTAGGAGTAAAGGTCAAATCACTCATGTTAAGACGAATTGAAGGGTTCAGAACATTCATAACAGGGTGAGGGAGAATCAAAAGCATATTTATTTGGAACTCTGCTTGTAAAATAACTATTGGATAGGTTGCCATTATATACTGTAGGTAGGAAGTGTAGGTAGTGTTTGGGATATCATATATTGTTTTTTTTTGGACTATGGCTTTAAAGTATTGAGTTTTGAAGTTGCCGTTGATGAGAAGTATCGCAGGAGTGTGCAGCTAAGCAATTAGATTTGGATAAGACATTCATTTCTCCCTCAAGGTGAATTGTAACAACTTCCATCAAGTGCTAAATAGAGTGTGAGTATGTTAGCATGGTGTAATTAGCATGTCGTGTGTAGCATCTCCTGCATTACAGTACTTGTTACTTGTTAGACGCTTTTATCCAAAGCGATTTACATACTCAATACTGTGGACAATCCCCACAGGAGCAATTTGGAGTGAAGTGTCTTGCCCAGGGACACAACGACATGCTGACTGCAGTGGGGTTCCAACACCTACGGACAACCTACTGCACCACACGCCCCCCCATGCATGGCTATGTTCTTTATACTCCACAACTACAGAAAGAGAAACCGTTTTGGCTAACCTGCTCTCAAATTAAAATGGACGTGATATATTACGAGTAAACATTGCTGTGTTTTAAAGTGCACCTATCATGCTATTTTAAGGCATATATTATGGGTCTCAGATATATACAAATATATAAAAACATGTCTATGATGTGTTTTGCTCAAAATACAAACAGATCATGCATTTTAGAAATCCCTCATACCCCTCTGTTCCAGCCCTGTTGGAGAAACGCGGATTTTGGGTCCTTAGCTTGAAAAAAGAAAAGAAAAGAGGAGGCGGAGTTAATGCCTGATCAGAATTCTACCGGAGATAAAGTTAAATTCTGCTGTGATAAAACGCCATCCTGTTCTAAACCACATCAAGGATTATTTCTGAAATAGTACGGAGCTCAAATGCTTTTTCTCTTGCAGGTTTATCACAAGGTGAGTTCCTTTTTTTATTTCCTGCTTTTTAAACACATATGCTCTCCAGTACAGGTTAGCTCTGAGTGTTAGCGAGGCTTGCTAATATAAACACAGACGAAATTACGTCCAAAACACGTCAGGCATTGTTTCTGATAGCAACTCTCTGTGGGTCCACATTTCCGAAATTATGTCATATCGGCAGCAAATCCCGTTTTTAAAAGATGTGGGTACGGAGGAAAAGAGAAAGGGTTTTATTTTCTGACGCTGCGTGAGTTTTTTTCTGACGCTTTTATACATATTTACATACATACAGGGCAAACAAACTTAGAGGAGTGTTCACGTGTTCGGCCTAATGACGTACAACGTCCTTGACAACTTGACATACATACATACATACATATGTATACATATTTTATACATATTTATGTATAAAAGACATCAAAAAGTGCATGTTGCATGATAGGTCCCCTTTAAGAAGTGAAAGCTAAAAAGTTTGGTAAGCACTGAGTTAGATACAATCAGTGTAATCAGGCTTTAGTCTCTACAAACTTTATTTTTTGTCCTTTTTCGATGCCTTTGAGCAGTTCAATTGAACATGGATTCTTCCTGCTGGTACTGTTTTGTTTTAATAATCTAAAGCCCTCATTTAGATAATTATCTTTAGAGCCCTAAAGAGGTAAATCTATACAGTCTACGACCAAAAAAGCAAAGAAAAAAGTCTGAAATAATATGATGTTGTATCCCTAACTTTTGTTTTTGTTTTTCTTACCTACTATCCTTGAAATAATTTCACCACCACCGCCTTAGATATTTCCCGGTTCATGATCTCAGTGTCCTTTTTATACAGGTAATATCACGCGTGAAGATAAACCACAAAGGAGTGAAGTGCAAAGGAGAGGAATAGATTAAGAGCAAATGGAGCGAAAGGTTTTTATTATTTAAAAGGAGCAAATAGAGTGGCTACAGAGGGTGATCGGTAACGTCAGGGAGAAATGAGTTTCAGTCTGATGGAGGACTCTGCTGCTGTCATTATTCCATGGAGCGATGAATCACTACATAAAACACACTTTGTTCCAGAAAAATCTCCTTTTAATTACACGGTATTATAAATTAAGGGTCACACTCTAGACATGATATACTGGTGTTAATAAAGTGAAGCTTTATTATCAGCATTACTAGCTACATGAATCTAAATGATATGAAATCCATATATCTTTTGTGTGAATCTTATGTCCATGCAACCAGACTGTTAATGTACCACTATTCTTCTTCTGGTCAAAATATAACTGCACTTCACTTCAGTCAGTATAAAAAGTCACCCACTTGTCAGATTCTTCATTTAAAGAGTCCCTATTATGCTTTTTTTTCACTGATTGGTTAGCTGGCCGGCTCTGTTGTGATTGGTCAACCGCTCTGAGATGTCCCGCCCCTTAGCCAATCACGTACAATGTGTTGGAACGCTAGCCAATAGAGTGCCACAGCGACGCGTCCTAAAACCCGGAAGTAAGTTAGCATTGTACCACTTCCGGTTCCTTCGACAAAAACGCAATGCCATTTCTCCATAGGGTTTTGGAAAATAGCTGAAATAAGGTCTGTGGTTGACACACATTTAAGAGACGGATCACGTTTTGTTCTACGACATTAAATCCATCAGCAGTGACCCCACTGGAGATTTCTGAAGAGTTTACGTGTCTGAAAAACGATGGTTGTTAACAAGTGGCTGAATAGGACTACAGAAGTTGTCGAGGCCGTTGTACGTCATTACGCCGAACACGTAAACACTCCTCTAAGTTTGTTTTTCCCCGTGTTCTGCTTGAAAGCAAGTAGCTGCCTCCTGCAAACTGTTAAAACAAACGCTTCAACTTGTACCATTTAGAGTCTGTATTTTTGAATATGGATCTTAAGTTGGCGTGACGTTGAAGCAGCGACCCTGCTGTAGTTCGTTTATAGCATAACGTTAGCATTTTGCTTTTGGCGACTAGATTTATGATTCGAAAATTATAAAAGTAGGGTAGACATGTGGAGATTATCCGGCTGAACAAAACGTGATCCGTTGTGTTTCAACCACAGACCTTATTTCCAGCTATTTTCCAAAATCCTATGGAGAAATTGCATTGCGTTTTTGTCGAAGTAACCGGAAGGAGTTTACTTCCGGGTTTTAGGACGCGTCACTGTGGCACTCTATAGCGCAAGTGTTACATAGTGATGTCAGTATGTTATTGGAAGTAAATTGGAGTAAAAATGAGTTGTTTCCTGATAGAATAAAGACAAAATATTGTTGTTCCTGCGTATTAGAAATGATTTGACAGACAAAAGAAAAAAGGAATATAAATATCTACAGTAAGACTTCAGGTATCTGGTGAAAGGCAATTTGTCCCTGATGCAGTTTAACATAACTGAAGATTTATTTTGGTCTGTCGTCTCATTTAACCTCCGTCTCCTCTCACAACTTTAGTTCCAGTGAAGTTAAGCTCCATCTAAAACCATTGCTACAAGTCATTTGACAGTGAGAAGGGACGAGGGGGCGGCAAGTCTGTGTGTGTGTGTGTGTGTGTGTGTGTGTGTGTGTGTGTGTGTGTGTGTGTGTGTGTGTGTGTGTGTGTGGGGGAATATCTAAAGAAAACCTCTAATACCACGTCTGTCGGACTGAAATAATTCCTTCACATTGTTCCCACGGAGAGAGACAGAGGAGGAGAGGAAGGGGTCGTTGGACGCAAAAGAATACAACTTTTAACAGTTCAGCTCAGGACGAGGATGTCACACACACACACACACACACACACACACACACACACACACACACACACACACACACACACACACACACACACACACACACACACACACACACACACACACACACACACACACACACACACACACACACACACACACACACACACACACACACACACACACACACACACACAGTCTCAAAGCTGTGTCTAGCAGCAGTATCTGATGCTACAGCTTATTACAAGAGCTTCCTCAGATAAAGCCTCTAACTGATCTTTTATTCACAACAACTGTCAGCGGCGGCTCATGGCGATGTTAACACCAGAGCTATCAGCCGGAGACACCACGGAATGAAATGAGTAATGAATTCGAGCCGTTTCTCGTTCACACTGCTGCCGTTTAATGCTGCTTCGGATATGGGTAGAAAAAGACATCTCGGAGACTGTAACCTCTGACCTTCGGGGTCCAGTCTTCAATCATGGCTTCAGAGCAGAAATTATTCTAATCACGTGTGCTCAATCTCAGAAAAGACTTCTCTCCACAGTATATTTTCCACATCGTAGTAGTGGGAGGTTTTTCGGAACAATTTCCAAAAGTAGATTTTTTTTATTCAGTGTGCCATGTGAATCATGGATGACTGCTGCTGCATATAACAGGGGGATTGAACAATTCAGTAGAGGTCTTACAGCAGCCACTGCTTAAGACTTCTCATAAAAAATCCAGGCAATTTATGAGACCAAATAATGAAGTGTCCCTAATTTATTGAACTGGAACAAGGGAGTGATTCTTCCAAAGAAAGCCTATTTCATAAAGCATTATAGCGACAACATGAGTGTGCTGTGTGCAGACTTTGTAATAAGAAGCTGCCTTACTCTACAAGGATGAGACCAAATGGGAAATACTGGAGGGTACACGCTCTCTTGCACCATGTCCCAGCAGAGAGGGGGACTAAAGTTTGGATATGGACTCGAGTCAAACTTCGCACACACAGTGACTTGTCCTCAAATTATGTTAAACTTGACTAGGACCCGTAAACAACAGAAATTAAAATGTTTGACAAGCTTCATTTCCCTCACTTAGAAACACACATTACCTAAATACTTTTAACACTTGGTAATGTTAGTCGACTCTGCATCCGTTTGTCTAACCACCCTTTCTACATTTAGGAAAAGAGGAATTTACATTTTCTGCAACATTACCTCAGAAACTATAGCTGTAGTTCATGGTACAAGGCAAAATACAGTTTTCAACTTCAAAGTAAAATTGTATTGTGTGTTTTTGTCCTATTCCACAAAGTAACCTGTGATCATATTCCAAAAAAGTGTCATTTAACATACAGCAGCATTGATAATAGACAAAGGGGTTAATAATACAGTAGCCTACATACTCTGAGTTAATCAGATATAAGCAGTGTCCTGAGCAGCGTGCAGCAGATTATAAAACCCTCATTACAAACATAGGAGAGTTGACACTTGACTCTTGCAGTAAAAATAGCATCTCTGTATGACGGTCAAAACCCTGCATGATATGCATTACGTTGTATAGGTCAAACAGTAATTCATTGATTGACAGAAAGTGTTAGCAAATTAGCAAGTATTGTATTATGATTCATGGTTTCAGTGAGATTTTCTGAAACACTCTCGTCTCGAGGCTTCTTCGATGTGAGGACATTTTATTGTTATGGCTTTGTAAGTTCTTTATCCTTATCTGTCAAATATAAGTGTGGGCCTTGGGCTTTGTGGCCTTTTCCAGACAAAGGGATTAATATAAAGAATCAAAACATTATTTGGCATATCATTCAGTCATCAGAAAGAAGTTAGTTGCAGCCCCACCTTACAAAATACTTCTTTACATCGAGAGTCTAGATCTAGATCAATATGCAAGTTCCTCATACATATAATACTTTTATACACAAGGCCACTGATAGAGCCATTTTTTGTTTTGATTACAAATTACAATTTTCTTAATAGTCTTAATATAATCTTTCGATTTATGAATTTGTAGTTAATGAAATATTCTGAGAATAGTTTGGATTTATTGTGATCAATCAGATGATCAGCTGTTATTACATTACATGTTACTTGTTAGACGCTTTTATCCAAAGCGACTTACATACATTCAGTACTGTGGAAAATCCCCACAGGAACTGTTTGGGTGAAGTGTCTCAGGGACACAACGACATGCTGACTGCAGTGGGACTCAACTTGCTACCCGCTGATTCGAAGTCCAGCACTCTATCCACTGAGCCACAGCCGCCCCTGTTATATAAGGAAGGGGTGGGACTGAGCCTCGGGCGAAATTGTCTTCAGTACGGAACGGGGAATCGGTACAGTCTTTGACCTCAAGATACACTGATCATTTTGGTTTATTTGTTTGTTTAATTTTTATGGCAGACGTAAATAAATCAGCCAAAGGAAAGCAACGAAATCAGCGCCTGCAGAGTTTTACTTTGGACGGTATTAATGTGTGAGTCAACGAAGCGGAGCCCTGTTAATGTGGCACAGTTTTAAATATCCTACAAATAATGAGCCACGACAGCCAGCTCAAGTTTTACATGTACTTTGAGAGGATGTTCTCTGTTTAAAGGTCCCCTATGATACTGTTTTTCATCAATATATTACAGGTCTCAGATATATACAGAACATGTCTCTGAAGTGTTTGGCTCCAAACACCAACCAGATCATTGCAGCATCCCATAATCCCCTCTGTTTCAGCCCTGTTTCAAAGTGCTGATTCTCTGTCTGTTACTTTAGATGAAAATAAGGAGCCCCTCCCCACGCCCCTCTGAGAGAGATTTGGTTAAAAAGAACACAATGGTGCTCTAGGAGGAGATTCAGGTGATAAGGTGGGGGGGGGTTACCTTGGTTGGTGATTGGCTAATGGTTACACAAGCCAAAAAATCGCTATGACATCATAAAGTGGCCAAAATCTGATCAGCTCATTTTCAGACAGGTTTTTATATAAATGGATCAGGACAAAAAGAGAGAGAATCTTCTTTCCTGAAACTTTCAGAGTCTCTTTACACAGAGGGGACACATGTTGATGTAGAAGAGACATGAAAATGTGGATTTTGCATAATAGGTGACCTTTAAACTGCAGCACTGTTGCTTTATCTCACCTTGAGGTAGACCTGCAGCTGCTGGGACTGTGTGCGCTGCAGGATGTCTGGCTGCAGGTGTGTGAAGACGGCCACACACATGTACACCTGGTAGTCCGGACCCATCAGCACACAGGTGGAAACGTAGTGGCAGATCTCGGTCCAGTCCAGGTAGTTCCAGAAACACTGAGTCAACCAGTGCAGGCACATCTGAGGAGAGAGAAGTGTAATTTAATGGGATTTGCAGGATTTTGTGACTGAGAATAAACTCGTTTTAGTAGTTAAATGAAGGAGAAAGAAATGAAAATTAATGATTCTGTAATAAGAATGATCTACTTGATGCTTCTGACAATTAATGAATCATGTTTCAGACAATTATTCTCCTCCCTGTGATAAATCAAATATGTCAAATATAAAATGTCTCTACACTCAGTCGCTCATCAATCTTCATAGCCCTCTTCATCATACTCTATATATTAAAAGGGAAAACATATATTCTAAAGAATTACAAATAACTATGTTGATAGCTGAGATTACTGTAAAGACTACCATCAAACCACCCAAATAATTCCATGCATGCATGACCGTATGATTCATATTCAAACCATTTAATTATAAAAAGAAGCAGGGTAGTATTTAAAGGACAGGGTAGTAAATGTAGCACCTCTAGTCCTATCTCATACCAAGAACAGAGGCACTAACATCTACCTAGGTTCGTAAAGTGGTATGCCGTGAATAACTCTGGGAAGAGTTAGATTTTAGTTGAAGATTTTTCAATTGTGCCAACAATATGAAAAGGAATGAAAATAAAAAATAGAGCTCTTTACCAAACAAATACAAATAGTCTCTTCCCTTGGATCAAGAGAATTCAAATCAGTTCAGTTCGGTGTGTGTGTGTGTGTGTGTGCGTGTGTGTGTGTGTGTGTGTGTGTGTGTGTGTGTGTATGTACTGCTATGGCTCTTCTACCTGGGTAGAGCTAATAGTGTACTGGTTCTTATCTGGATCAGATCAGTGTGAATTCAGCAGGATTCTTCAAATCAAACATCCTCTGTAGGCAGGTCCAACGGTAGGCCACACCGCTTCCAACAACCGCTCACAGATTCACTCGGCTTGGCTCGCCATCAATCCCAAGTCAGATTGGATCTGGCTTGCTGACATCAATAAAAAACCAACCGGAGTTTCTACACTTACAAGACAACACAGGCTGTCGTCTTCGAGTTCGGGTTCACACAGGGGTTCTTGCAGGTCAGAGTTTCTCAACTAATATAGTTGAGAGTACAAATAACACTTTTTAAATACTATTATGCACACTATACTAGGAGCTGCTCGACTTATGTCTCTGCGTCTTCAGGGTGGTCACAGGGAAAAAGAGAGAGAGAGAGGGGAGTGATTCGCACCACTCATTACCCTGGGTGTACATTCTAGAGTGCTCTGTGCAGAAACAACATGTATTCATACATCTAAATGACATAAAGGGGTCTAGTAGCCCTATATTTCATATGTTTTACATAAACATAATAATAGTTAGGGTATGTTCATTTGAATTGGCAAACTGCTTGTTAAAGAACTCAGAAATCAATATGAATAAAAGCAAGAAGAATTACTGAGAAGTGAAACAGAGGCCAATGGGGATTTAGAGGTAATTTAAAACAATGCACACTGCTCAAGTAATTTCAAAGCTATCCCACAGACTGGGAACACAACAGCAAAAGCTAAATAACACTTACAAAATCAAGTAAACTAAAGTTTGCCAGAAGACCAGGGGGAGGAAAGTTCACAAATAACAAGTTGGGTATAGAGGAGGTATTTAAGAAACTAAAGATAATCAAACTATTTCACAAGAAGCCATCCGTCACTGTCAACTCAACAAATGTGATAATGTGGTTCTCCATGAACGTCTTGCTTTGTTTTTTTAACCAGATGGAGTTTTTCCGGTGGCAATTCTTAAAAAAGGTAAATACAAAAGAGGTACAATTAATCTGGTTAAAGAAGCACATATTTAATGTTTACGTCAGTTTCACCAAACTCATCAAACTGACTGAAGAGTGCACTTGTGTTTGAAGAGATATGACCATTTGTTTTATAATCCATGGCCCTTAAATTGTCAGATTTCTTGTTATGCCACAATTATTCTATGCTCTCAGTATTAATTGTAAAATGGAGTTCACATTGTTAGCATTTCTCGTGACATTTACATGATGGAGATAATGGAGCAGAAGTGTTGGTTTTATTACCTGAGCCCCCGCTGATGTATAATCACACTCAGCTCTATACTGTACGTCTATATGATGTTCACTCGCTGACTAAGCATTTCTAAATGAGTCTTTCCGGGAACATTGAACAGCGTGGAAAGTGATAACTCACAGCAGTGCTGTATATTGAGGTGGGATTAGGAGACAAAGAGACAAGGGGAAGCATGCTACCTCTCTCCTGTCCTCAGTGAAAACAAAATCCTTTCTGTGTAAGGGTTCAAAGTGAGAATATATTGTTATCGACTCATTCAATTCTCCCCATTGTGCAGGCTGGAGCATAGCAACAAGTCCCCACAGTTCTTCCTTCTGTTTTACTTTAAATCACTCTATGGTCTCCCTCTGTTTATGATATGTTTGTCATGCAAGACATTTTAAAGATTTGAATTATCAAGTCGTTTCCATTTCAGAAGTAATTTAAGAGCCATTTAAAGAGATTATGCTTTTGGGGGTTTTCCCCTTCCTTTAGTGTGTTATATAGGTTTTTGTTTCTTTCCCATTGGACTCCTTATTGAACATGATCACATCTCTATGTAACACTCGCGCTTCTATTGGCTAGTGCTCCAACCGATTTCACAAGATAGGCTAAGGGGCGGGACATCTCTAAGCTGTTGACCAATCACAACAGAGCCGGCCAGCTAACCAATCAGAGCAGACTGGGCTGTGGTTTCAGACAGAGGGTGAAAAGAGGTGCTGCAGCACAGGCAGTATGAGAAAAATAAAGAGCTTTTTGAACATTATGGAGACATGTCACGGCACAAAATACAAAAATAAACTTAAAAATTAGCCCCTTTAAGTGAGACTCCCAATGCAGGAGTACTTTGTCCACCGATGCTTTAAGTACTGACATGTCTTTCATTTTTGTAAAGCACTTTGAATTGCCTTGTGTTGAAAGGTGCTAACTTAACTTAACTTAACTTAACTTGCCTTGCCTTGCCTTAACATTACACTTTTATAATACATATATTTTCCATTACATTTGACAGAAGCCTACGTCCACGCACGTTCACACACAACCTCTATTTTATGAATGTCAGATGCTTCATTTGCCATTGCTGCTTTGTCAGGCGTTCAAAGCTCAAACTTTTGAAATAGTCATTTCCATTTCTGACGGAAGAATAGGTGTGCCCATTACCGCCTTGAAGAGCAGAAAGATGAGCTGAATGTTAACGTTTTACTCCCCCCCCCCCGGAGACGGCGAGTTCAGATCTTTGATGCAAATGCAGCGAGTCTTAAAGCACCCCTGCTGCCGAACATTAAGTGAAACTCTGTCAGCTGCCGACACAGGATCAACCACCAGAGGATTCAAGGTGAAAAACCTTTTTTCTACCTTTTGTTTGAGAGAGAGAGAGGGTCTGCGTCAAAAGTATTAAGTGCCAAAGAATAGGTTTCTAACTTTTCAACTGCTCTGTTTAAAAGAAAAAGACAGAAAGGATAAGGAATCAATGTCAACATGAAGTCAAAGCAGGATGAAAAGGGAAGTCATTCACAGGGCAAGTGTCTCTTACAAAACAAAACTAAATGGGCTGCCGGTGCTGACTCTCTGTGTGTGTATGCAAGAACACCTAATCCAAATTCACTTCCTTTGTTTCCTCCATCAGTAGGCATGATTGTTGTTTATTGATCTAAGAGGCTCAGAGAATGGAAATTAGAAAACAAAGACAGAAAATAAAGAATTAAATGTTTGAGTTTAACTAATTGCCTGCTGGATAGACACACACTTTTGTCGGCAAAGCTTCATCAGTCCTGACTTTAATCTTCTCTCTAAAGTGAATTTATATTATCACTACCTCCTGATTATCAACATTTGTCAAATAAATCAATACAGGGAATTAAAATGCATCTGTTGTTCTAAAACCTCAGCACATAAAGTAATGAACTTGAATGAACTTCCATCGGTAATGTAGTTTAATGGACTTAAGTTCATAAATCTAGGAATATTTTAGGCAAAAAAAAGATATCATAGAATAGAATTGAAGGGAGGAAACCCTCTTTAATGGTCACACATGCAGAGCACACAGCACACAGTGAAATGTGTTCTCTGCATTTAACCCATCGTAGTACCAGGAGTCTAGGGGGGAAGGGGGGTGTCCGGTGCCTTGCTCAAGGGCACCACAGCAGGGCAGGAGGTGAACTGGGACCTCTCCAAGTAGTCCACACTCCATATTTAAGTCTGTTCGGGACTTGAACCAGCGACCCTACAGCTCACAGTCCAAGCCCCTACTGACTGAGCCACTGCCGGACACAATGAATGAACAAATGTGTGTGAAATAAGGATAATGGAATCGATTGGGGTTATTTCCTCATGCGTCATCAACAATGTCATAATAAGAAATAAACGTGACCATTTTAATTGAAACAAATTAGCTTTAATTAAAAAAAGCTGACTCATTGAACTCTCAATGAACAAATAAATACAAATAAAACGTTGACTCTGAACCCTCCCAAGGGCAGCTTATCCTCTATGAAGAATTTATCCCATGCCTCATTATCACTTTCCAAGCTTAATTCTTATTTAATGGGATGCTTGCCAGTTATCTGTACATGTAATTAACGACTGCACCGATGTATGAAGGGCGTGGTTACAATTCAATTAACTACAATCATTTAAAAGCTTTTAAGAGCTAGTATTGTTTTATTTTATGTACATTTGACGCCAAAATAAATGCATGGTTATGATCGTCATATTAACATTGTTCAAAATATATCTAATTCATGAGCTTAACTTCCCGTGAACTAACCCTTTGCATCCCTAACAAAGAAACAGGACTACAAAGAAAGGTTCAATTCACTTCTGGCACAAAAATACAAACATAGTACATATCGCTCAGATGAACAAGGTGAAGCAGCGTTGCGCAGATGCTGTCGGCCATTTATTTATTCATTTGATTGTTAATGTTTGTTTTTGTGGTTTTAAAGTGATGGTACTTTATTTAAAGATGTGCCTGTTGTGACCAAATGTTCCTACGGTTACAAATATATAACCTGAACCTGCACACTGTGATTTTGAAACACCTCTAGTCATTGATGAGCACACATCTACAGAAGCATGAACCAACCAGGAGTCTCAGGTCTTCTGGGACGGGTCTGCTCTCTGTTACAAGAGTCAGAACTAAACATGGAGAGTTTAGTTTGTATGCCCCGACCATCTGGAACAAACTCCCTGAATCCTGCAGGTCAGCTGCAACTGTTAATACTTTTAAATCCAGACTAAAAACGTATCTTTTTGACGCTGCATTTGAGTGAGTTGTTCATATTCACACTGCAGCATGGCTTTTATTCATGTGTTTTATACCTGTTGTGTTTATTTTATTATCTTTGTTTTTTTGTAAAGCACTTTGGGTTGCCGTGTGCTGAAAGGTGCTATATAAATAAACGTGCCTTGCCTACATCATATGAGGATCAGCTCAAGAGACAAGGCTCTTAGTGACGTGTTGGTTACCTGTGACGGGGTGAAACCAGACATCCTGAAGGCGGAGTGGACCAGAGGAACTTCAGCTTTCAGCAGCATCTCCACGTAGTGAGCAGTACACCAGTACATAGGAGAGATTCCTGACTCAGCTACTTCCACAGGAACATGGATCTGTCCAGCAAACAAAACCAGAACCATTTTAGATTCAAAACAGAGCTTTAGATATGTAAATAGTGGCAATTTATCTTGTTCTGCTGGGGGATATTTAAACACAAAACAACATAAACATCGTTTACAAGCTCCTCGTTCTGTATTCAGTGCAGATAAAAACAGTGTTGAATACTTTTATTCACTTTTATCGAGTAATAAATAGAAATAACATGCTGTTTTGTGTTCCAATACAAGTTTCCCTCCTAAGCTCGCTGCTGCCTTATTTATTTGTGCCCTTTCCATTTTCCGTGATATTGACTAAATCGACCACGTTGTGTAGTCAGACACTAACTGCGGTGTGGAGAAATTCACTGTGTGCATCCAACACACTGAGAACACGTAACACACGTTCAGACGAGTCCAATTGAGCTGTATTGACTTTGACAAGACGACAAGATTACAGAGGTTGGTCTAATGATTGCAAAACGTCTCCCCTGCAATTTAAAATGATTGAAACTAGACTTCATTTCAGACTTCTAACGCTGCTGTAATTTTGTTTTACTCCTTTACTTCTCCCTTTTCCCCTCATTTATCTCTTCTTCTTCCTCCTCCTACAACTCCTCCTACAACCCTTCCTCCTAAATGAGGCTGTTAACATTTGGGAGGTGGACTCTGTGGACATGCAGACACGCCTTATTTCATTTAGATTAAGTATAGGTTTCACTGGACTTTATCGAAAATGTCAAGGTATGAGCTTAGGGAGGAGGCTCTGTTTGACATAGATAAAGACATTGTCAAATGTATAACAACCTACTGGATAAATAGTTCGTTAAGAGGTTACCTTTATTGATTAATTGGTTATCTTAACAACCTATCCTTACAAGTGTAAAATGGAGATGAGCTGTCTGGAATAGTTTTTTATGAGTACTTAATCCATTCAATCGTAATTAAAATGTTTGAAAAGCCCCAATCTGGAAGATATAGATAGGACCTATACAATTGATAATTTTCACTTAGGGCTTAAAGCAAGTCATTTCAATTATGTGTATGGTATTTGTACATTTAAAATGAATTTTCAAAGCTAATACATCTATAAAAATGTCATCAATAAAATTACCAGGTTTGAAAAGGGCATTTTATTACCAAAATTGAGTCTAGAAGAAAATCTCTGGATAATATTTACGCACACGCATGTAGATGTAAAAAGCTGTTCCAGTCTTTAGAAGAAAATATGTCACTAACTAATTTAACACTTACATGAACACTTTGTAGCCCACATTTACATTTTACTTTTTCAAAGGAATCTCTTGGCAGCAGCACCGTGACTGAAGTCTTCTCAAACCAAGACAGGGACAAAACATTAAAGCTGAAACACGCTCTGTAGGATAATTCATGACTTTTTCAATGCTTCTTAAGAGCTAAGTTACTGCATATTCAAATCCTAAACTGTGCTAATAACTATAAATAACTCCCCTATGTGTATTGGGGTTACAGATGGGGTCCAAAACTAGCAAGCCACATGAATGTCTGGGAGCAAATACATTTTATATGCTACACAAATATGGCCAGGATCCGTTGAATCTTCGGATTATTGGGTTGCAGATTAGAATGTTCTTCGTTGAGCATGAAACACTTGAAATAACTAAAGGATAAGTTAAAAAAGAAAGTAGAAAGAAAGTGAGGTCAAAGAAAACTATTTCTGCTAAAAGGTTAGCAATGATTGAGTCAGAGCTAAACATTTCAGATGTGTGTGTCTCACACTGCACTTGAACTTTAACGGTACGTCCACACGGCAGCGTTGCGTGCTTCAACGGAGACGCTTCCCATTCACTTTGAATGGGGTGAGGTCACGCTTTGCCGAACTGCATTGTGTTTCTGTCGCTTCGCTTTGCCTCCGTTGCTTTGCCTCCGTTGCTTTGCCTCCGTTGCTTTGCCTCCGTTGCTTTACCTCCGTTGCTTTACCTCCGTTGCTCGCTTCAAACGTTGAGAAAAGTTCAACTTTTCAATCTTCGACGGAAGCGTCAGCCAATCAAATCATATGCCAGTACAAGCTCTAGCCAATCAAACCGCGTGCTTGTATGTCCGGGGCAGGAGATTAATGTGATTGGTTGTTGGTCGCGCTCCAGACACGCCTACCGGCAAGCTTCAACGACGCTGCCGTGTGGACGTACCGTAATTCATTGTACCTTATCTTTGCTTTTAAATGAGTGTTTTAAATGCCATTTTATAAGATGTTTCTTAATGCTCTTAATGTCTTTCATTTTTGTAAAGCATTTTGAATTGCCTTGTGTTGAAAGGTGCTGTATAAATAAACTTGCCTCGCCTTACACAGTACTGTAGCTGCGTTTGCACGTTGTTATACTCACAGAGGCATGTATCCTCGCTGGCCAGATGAATGCAGAAGTGAGCAGAGAGGACAGGTTGAGCAACATCTTTAGAGAGCGGTCCATGTTCCCCGCCATGATGAGAAACACTGTGCAGGCCAGCCAGTCGTAGCCCGGATACCCGTCCTGCTGAGAGACTGGAGGCAGAGTTAAAGAGCCAAAGGACTGATGGAAAAGATACTCAGACTCACTGCAAAGCTAAAAAAAGAACATGTCTCCTTAGATTAGTTTTGCAACATGAAAGTGGTCCATTGATGTGACAGATATATGTGGAGCCATACAGTGTTTATGTTATCTTAAAGGAGCCTTCTGTAACACAAATGTATTAAGCAGCTTTAAAGGAGGGGGATTTAATACTTTGCAAGTCAAATGAAATCTGAATGAACAACCTCTGCATTTTATTACCAATGAATAATCTAAAGAGCTGGGAAGGCATAAAAAAATCAGACACATGTGGCCTTATTATGCTTTTTAGGGTGTTCCCTTTCCTGTAGTGTTATATAGGGTTTTTTTGCATGTAAATGGTCTGCAAATGCTAAAATCCCAACTAGTGCTCCAACACATTTTAGGTGATAGGCTAAGGGGCAGAACATCTCTAAGCTGTTGACCAATCACAACAGAGCCGGCCAGCTAACCAATCAGAGCAGACTGGGCTCTGGTTTCAGACAGAGGGTGAAAAGAGGTACTGCAGCACAGGCAGTATGAGAAAAATAAAGAGATTTTTGAACATTAAAGCATGGAGACATGTCCCAGTAGAGACACTACATACTGATATGAACCTAAAAATATATCCACTTTAATATATTTTAGAGGATTTGAACCGATTGTGTCACATGAAGCTGATTCCTATGTTGTGTTAAATTAAGCGGTAAGCTAATATCGCTTTACTGTCAACTGCCACCGCAGAGAGTCAACCACAGAGCGAGTAATGCTTTGACAGATAATTAACCCTGTTACACCAGAGCATTATCTCATAGCAGAAACACATCCTATACTGTAGGATCCAGATCTCTTTTGGCTGTATTATTAAGTGAATCTATGGAAGGAAAAACAGACTGTCTGCCTGGCTAGGGCTTAGTGGGAGGATTTTGGTGTGAGGAGTTGAGTGTGAATAAATGAATCATTCACTACAAAGACTCCCAGGTGGCAGCTCTGCATTGTGAACACCACATTATGCCAACAATAATGAATAAACACAATTCCAAACACCAGGTTGACAACACAATCAGACACTTAGGTTTTCAACTTAGAGCTTTCTTAGGTGGGTAAACCAGATTTGGTGATTGACACTTTTTAATCTAATTTTTTTTTTATTTCTGTTCAGATTCTGCTAGAAGCATATTACTGCCTTCATGTCTGAGTCTCCCTTTGCATGAGAAATAGGAAGAGATTAGTTGGTAGTGAATGAAATGGAGAAAACAACCCCAGGCTATCGACACATAGCTTTTAATGTCTGGCTGCTGATTCGCTGCCTTTTAAGTAATGTCAACTTTTTACTTTTGTTTTGGTAGAATGCCAAAGAAAGATTGAATATGCCCTCAAGACATTCACTGGGAATAATTTAACAGAATATAAAAATATGCTTCACAAAGTCCTGTTTTGAATACTGAAATGTGAGGACATTGAAGCCCTCAATAACACACACATTGAGTTACAAACACTTCATGCTCTTTGAAAGTGATTGACTGACACGCCTCATCTCTATTTGTAGGTCACTCTGTCAAGACGTCATTTTCAATGATAAAGAATTAATAAACCAAAGCCTAAAAAAACATTTTGATCTGCCATCACTCAAACTAAAAATAGACTCCATTTAACAACTTCTCTCTAACATCACTGCTTTGTTTTGCTTTTCCTCACTTTAACTGAGACTTTTGAAAAGTTGAATGACCTAAAATGTCTTCAATGCTCAAAAACAGATCAGTGACTCAAAACTAAATGGACTTAACCCTTAGATGCATACGTGGGTCTTTTTGGACCCGGTGAGGTGGTTTTCTTGAAGTATCTTTGCAATTACATTTTTTTATCATTACATATTCCAGCTATTCCTCAAAAAACATGTTTTGGATATCATGCCATTCAAAATTTACATTTTAAGAAATTGTAGTTTTTGTATTACTACCCCAAGTTTCCATAAGTGGGTCAAAAATGACCCGCATGCATTTCCTATGGAATCCTATGGGAACCTTTGATTCTTATCACCTGTTGCTGTCAGGAATACATTCACTGTAGACCACACAGACTACATCACAAGTGACACCTCTCAGGAAGATTATTTTACACAGCAAGATCTGATACCTGTCAGTATAATAATAATAATACATTATATTTTTATAGGGCTTTTCAAGGACTCAAAATCGCTTTACAATATAAGGGAAGGTTAGGGTGGGGGGTATAGGACTATTAAACTTGATCAACCGGCATGGATTGATGGGGGGGGGGGGGCTATGAGTAGACAAGAGGAGAAGAGATGAGTTTTGAAAAGGGACTGGAATACTGTGAGGGTCTCAGAATAGCGGAGATCTTTCGGACAATATGTTCAAAACGTTTTTTTTCAAAATGTAAAAGAAATGTCTAATATTATAAATTGTGAAAAATTAAATATAAAATATTTCTAGTGTGAACCAAAATAATACTAAATATTATACAAGTGATTTTTCTTAACCAAAATGACAAAAATGGCAGAAAAACACATATTATTCTAATACGGGTCCTTTTTGACCCACTTATGGAAGAGTGTAGGGTCCAGTCACTCTAAGGGCATCTAAGGGTTAAAGGGGACCTATCATGCAAAATGCACTTTTTGATGTCTTTTATACATAAATATGTGTCCCCGGTGTGTCGGGGAACTCACGCAGCGTCAGAAAATAAAACCCTCTATCTTTTCCTCCGTGCGCAAATCTCTAAAAACGGGGGTACAACGGAGCTGATCCAGATTTGCCATCCGATATGAAGTAATGAAACGTCGCTGTATCAGAAATAATTCCCGACGTGTTTTGGACGTAATAGTCTTTTGTTTACATCGCTAACACTCAGAGCTAACCTGTACTGGAGAGAGCATGTGTGTGAAGAAGCAGGATATAAAAAGGAACTCACCTTGTGGTAAACCCGCAAGAGAGAAAGCCTTTTTTTCAGTTTAAATCAGCAGAATCAGCACTTTTGAAACAGGAAGTGAAATAGAGGGATATGAGGCATGGCTAGAATGGGTGATCTGTTTGGTATTTTGAGCAAAACACTTCATACACATGTTTTTTATATATTTTCATGTATCTGAGACCTATGCTATTGCCTAAAAATAGCATGATAGGTGACTTTTAATGTCAACACATTTTATATCATACACTATATGTTGTATCCGGTGGAGCTTTCTGAATCTTATTACTTCTCACTTATCCATAACATCCATGACAAATCCTAGTGGCTGTAGTAAACCTGCGATACGGCAAAATGACCATGTTTGCTCAATAAAAAGATTTTCACTTCCAAGTTGTTCATATTAGTTTAAATGTCAGCGTAGTCTGAGCATGAGAGACAAAATGTCAGTGTGCTCTATATTTGTGCAGACTCTTTATCTCTGCTCAGTGTTTTCATGTTCAATTGTCCACATACAAAGGGGAGACTTCCTGAAGGAGAAAGGAGGCCTATCAGTGGCTATGTGGCACAAAAGGACGCTGAATTATTCTTTGAGACACAGATGTGGAAGATAATCCGTATTGTGTTGATCAGACAGAGACGGACACTATCAGTAACAAATGTTCCCTCTCAAAGACTGTCCCCTGATTGATTACAATAAAACTCATTGTATGAAAATGAAAATCAACTGATAGCATGTGTCCAGATAGTGTATAAGGGAATATAGCATTTGTAATGGTAAAGGCAGAATACTTTTGTGTGTATATTCTTTTGCTGAATAAAGCATCAGCCCTGCTTGACTGTTTTAACAGTATCAATGTAAACTGTGTTATTTTTGGGGGAATTTATTTTATTTTTTTCATACTTTATATTGATATTACCCATTTCTTGGTTCCTCTTTTAGAAAGTTGAAGTCATCAAAATGATTCCTAATTATTATAAGATTCGGCAAACTTGTTTATTAGTGGGTATTCACTTAACCCTCCTATTGTCTTCATTTCCCCCCCCCCTTACTTTGGTGTTCGCGGTCAAATTTGACCGGTTCTGTTTTAACTGCTATTACATTAACACAAAAACCATTAATCATCACCAAATTTCATTGAACACCCTTTCAAACTGTAAATATTGTATCAGACTACTGGTATACATGAAAAACTGCAGTAAATATACAAAGAACAGACACTGAACATGTATTGCATGGCCAGGTGTGATCCATGTGGGGGATGGGCACATAAGAGCGGGAAATGTATCAAATTGTTCTGTGTGTGTGTGTGTGTGTTTGTGTGTGCCAGGTGTGATTCACATGGGGGGTTTGGGCACATAGGGGGGGGGACACATCTAGAGTATGTGTGTGTGTGTGTGTGTGTGTGTGTGTGTGTGTGTGTGTGTGTGTGTTTGTGTGTGTGTTTTATCTGATCCGGATGGTTACTAATTCCTTTTCTTTATGACGGTCATTTTTGACCGGGAACACCATGGGTGTTACAAAGTTGACTAAATCATCCAAAATTCAATGAAAGTGGTGATCAGCATTTTTATATGTTCAAATGTCTACTGTGAAGGATATCATAAAGCCTTGATGCAATCGAATGTAACACAATAAAGTTATGATTGATGAAAGTAGTAAATCGGTCAGATTTGACCCGAAGACAACAGGAGGGTTAATTGTGTAATCAGAACTAAATGTTTAACTGTCCGAAATTGTCTAAATCTGTGAATATAGAAAATAATATTAATAGACATAGTTTGCTTAGCAGGATACTAGTAAACTTAAAAGCGTTATTCCACATAAGTTAAATATAAAAAAGTAGTTATATGATATGTTGAAGGCTCAATTTAAATTGAAGTGACACATATTTCTACGTTGTGTCCCAGTGGGATACGCAGTGTCTCTTTCTAGAAACACTTTTGATTAATAGGCTTTACATGGTCATTGATTAAGGTTATGGTGGGATTGGTATGATCATGTTCGAACACAAATACTAATGTAACAGAACAAATTATGTAGCACAAGAACATGTGCAAAATGGTTGTGAATACGTTTATACTGACACTTTATAAATGTGCCGATTGGCATTTGTAAAGGATACTGAGCTCTGACAGTTGTTACTCGCTGCGTGGACAAGAAGATCTTAATATTCCTCGTCAGCAGCGGCAGGTCGCTCACAGCATCTTCTGTCAGGAGCTTCAGGTAGCTGCCGTATCTGTACGAGAACAACAGAAATAATGTTCTATATGTTAGATCTACCAAATAATCTTACATAAATGTGTCTGTGCTATTATAACAGTACCACAGCCAAAGGTCTTTGGGCTTATTCTGAAGGGAATTCTTTAAATACAAGTTCATTTGTGTACTATTAAACAAAATTACTTAGCTATTGCTCATTGCAACCAAAACCCTGTTTGTTTCACTGTAAAACCAAAACAAATAAGTTGTTTTTCTATGAAATCTTACTAATGAACTCCCCTTCTTGTACTCAAACGAAAGTCATGCAACACAATGGGAGATATATAACCAAAGAGACAAAAACTGAGGCCTCAGGCAAACACATATAGTACTCATCAATATTGAATTCAACAAGTCCAATGTCTTTAGATTAAACTTCGCAAGTCTGAAACTTCTAAGGAAAGGATTAATTATAATTCATGTCTAACAGCTTTTAATCCTATGAGACACATTGCTCTGTTGAAAAATGCTAACACACTGTTTTCTGACGATACAGAAAAACCCAAACAGCTGTGTTTCTGAACCTGCTGGGAGGGATGTTGAGAACTTGTATATCAACTCTGTAATGTAGCAGCGGGGTGTCATTAAGAAACATATAGGAGCGATGTCAGAACATAACACACGTCAGAGGGCCCGCCCATGGGAGAATAAAGAGCAGACTGAGTATTATGCACAGCAGGAGGTGCATTACACACATTCAGTAGGTGTGGGTGGTGTAATGCTACTGTAGGAGCAGAAGGGAATACAAACTGTTCCTCTGTGTATGGCAGCATGTTTTCCTGATGTGTAAAAACGGAATTATGGACAGGTGTTTTTTTAAGTCCTCTGAAGGATACACTCTGGGCCTTCAAACAGCCAACAAAGGCTACTGAAGTGCGAACATGTTTGTTGTTGTTCAAATTCAATACCATGTCTGGAGAATTTCTCTATTTCTTCACCCTTATGTCCTTCTCCATTTTTCAGCATTGTTGCACAGTTGCAGCCAAAGAAAACAACATATTTTTCTCTGTGAGGAATTGGCAACACCTGAGGCCAGATGCATAAATGGTGTAAACGTTGTAATATTAAAAACATCTTTACACATGTTCTCATTGATACAGCTCAGTGTGATATGGAAAAAATAGGCGGGAGACTGAATCTTGCACGGCATGTTGAGTAAAGGCTTTGATTTCAGCAACGTTGCTTGCGGCAAGTTCATGATTGAGGTGAACTATAGTGGAAGTTTTAGAGGTATTTAGATATAAGTTAATGTTTGATGTGGGTCCGTCATGAATGCACTTGTAGCCTCAGGAAAACTAAAATGGAGATAGTGTTGGGAAAATACTGAATGTTTCTTCTATATCAGACTAGCACAGAGGCCCTACGTAGCTGTGTACGTAGCCGGATGTATGATACATGGATGACGCTCATGAGACACTAGGCTCATCTCAATTGAATATTTCACCTCCTCCTTTCCCTCACTTGCGTCCCTTCCTTGCATCTTAGCTCCGCCTCCGTAAGATGCGAGCGAGAGACACGAGGAGGATACGCGAGGACAGAGGAGTCCTCAGGTATTAATTGGGACATCCTCGTTCACTCAAACGTCACTTTTAAACGTCTGTTAATGATGACATGTGCACAGCTGTATCCCCTCTCATCGGGCTTAACTGAATAACCCTTTAGAACCGGCCCATTTGTTGTTAAATATTTATTTAAATGAATGAATCTTTCTCTTGTTAGTCAAGGAATTCAATGTATGATGGTTGGTCCTGCTTTTGTGTTAAATGTACGTTTAAATAAAAATATAATTATAGTAATGTGAAAGCCTTAACTCTGAAAATGTGTGTCCTGTAGATCCCACATTCACCACAAACCCACATTCAGGACTGTGTATTTTAAATAATTTAACTACTGAATATTTTAACACAAAACTATAAAATAATTGTTATTTATCAAGATCGAGCCATTTATGAAATAGCTCTCTTAATAGCTATGTTTTAGTGACGTTCAAGATCATTAAACATGACTTAAATTGTTAGTATAATCTTAAGAAATGAATTGCACGGAGCTGTGAGCACTTCGATTTATGTGACTATTTTCCACTCATTCTTCCAGTTCTCCGTTTTCCGGTGTTGAAATCGACCAGCTGTGAATGTGGGGGCGGGGCTTTTATACGCGAGTAGTGAAAACACTTCAGCGTAGTCTGCTCTCGTGTATCCTCCCTTTCGTCTCCTCTGGAAGCCTCCTCCTTCACCCCTCCTCGACTCCTCCGTGTGCATTTCAGCGATTGGGACGTCCTTCAACATGGCGTGTCTTGATCGATTTCCGGGTCAAGTCCCGGAGGAGGGGGAGAGAGGAGTCGAGGAGGGATATTGAGATGAACCTCCTGTGTTGAAGTTATGATGTTCCTAAGATTGGCATGATGACACAGCCCCTAGAGCAGGTGTCTCAGACTCTACGTCCAGCGGCCCCCAGGTAAATGGAGTCTGAGACCCCTGCCCTAGAGGCATGACTGTCATGTTTATTGCTTATGCAGGCCTTAGCTAATCTTAACTAATGTCAGAATACTGCTTTGAACCAGTATTCTTCCATCTTGTTGACTGTAACACCCTCTCTTGTATATAAGCATATCAAGGACTCTACTCTGGGAACTATTTGTTCCAGCAGCCCTGTGTGTGATGACTACTTCCATTCTTGAGAGGATAATAAATACATGTATCCTGATATTGAAGACCAAGCCGGTGACGAGTGAGATTTTTCTAACAGAGTAACTGAATTTCATGAACGATGTTGAAATGACCTACAGCAGATTGAGGGTTAAGGTTGGTAAAAAAACCTGTAAAATATAGTTGTTATGCTCATTTTCAGCTGCATATTTGTGCCTCTTCTGTGACATATTACATGTGTTAATGTTCAAAAATGTCTTTCTCTGATTTGTTAGGTGGCCGGATCTGTTATGATTGGTCAACCGCTTAGAGATTTCCCGCCCCTTAGCCTATCACGTACAATGTGTTAAAGCGCTAGCAAATAGTTGGCGAGTGTTACATAGTGATGTCCCTATGTTGCGAAATAAACAAAGGAGACCAATAAGGGTGTTTCAGGTGGGGGAGTGTGTGAGAGACAAACTCCCTCTGGAGGGAACAGAGGGATTTTAGACTTTCAGACCATTTACATGCACAAAAACCTAACACACTACAGGAAAGGGAAAACCCTAAAAAGGTAGAATAGGGCCTCTTTATGGGTTTCTTAGAGTGGATACTGTCGAAGAGATTCACACGGCAGGTTTCTCCTCTCGTCCCAGGTTGCTGCTGTCAGAAGTCTGTCTAATTAAATCCAGGTTTATGAGCTATAGAAAAACGCTTTACGGTACATACCTGAGACAGGTGTTGATCCCCAGCTGCTCCACAGATGATAATACAGCACTCTGCACAGTCTTCTCCTCAGCTGTAAAACAAAGTGATTAAAAAGGAGAGGTGGTTATTACCTGGCAGAGAAATACCCAGAGAGGATGGCTGGAGGTTTTTCTGCAGGAAAACAGTCCCTAGACATCTCTAACGGAGATCGTTACAACCGTGGAGAGTGGGAAAACATGACAACGTATCATGACTTGCTGTTTTCAGGGCACGACAGATGAGAGCATGAGTCTAGGTAATTTTATATCTGGCAGCTTTACAGAGGCTGTTTGCCATTAAATTGTGATGTTTGCGAGGTAGCATGCCAACAATGTGACTCGGAGTAATTTCACTAACAGTCGGACACGGGTAATTTCACAGCAGCGTTTTGATGGTTTAGTGCAGCGGAGTCCTTATGAGTGTGGTGGAATTTTGGAAGAAAATACAGCATGAATTGTAGAGCCCTGTGAGAAAGCTCTTTATCTCAGGACGTTATCTTTATCTGTGGAGCGAGATACTACAGCAGCAGGGCAGCTTTAGATCCACATGAAACAGCTTTGTACGGATTTTTGAGCTATCAGTCTCACCAGCTGCTCTCATGGGCTCTTATTTGGCACCATTAAGAATCATAAAAATATATTAGTTTTTTGGAGTTACAGTTGTAATTGTGTGGAGAGAGTGATGAAAGAAGCAATAACTGCGGCAAGACTGATATTTTGTTTTGGAAGATGTTTCCACTGATTCCTGGCTTCGGGGAAAACAAATATTATTACATCTGAGCTAATGGATCCCCTGCTTCAGACAGTTTGTCGGAAAGGATGATGAGAAGATTTCGACAATTAAAAGAAGAAGAATTATCCAGGCAGAATCAGCGGCGGGCAAAACTTTCAAATCCAATTTACAGACTAATGGGGCAGAAATATGAAAGGGGAAATGATAATAGAGTCGCTGTAATCTACATATTTAAGTGATAATTCTCCATTGTTCCCTTAAAAAAAATCAAAGCTGAGAAATGTTGATTAATTACAGACCATCACATTTGATATTAATTGGTAGAAAATAGCCTGTGATTATGAGGTAGTGACAGGAAAGTAGTGCTGTGTTTTCTCTCTCACTCTTCTCTCCTCAGATATTAACATCTCCAAAAACCTCTCGCTGATGGCAATTACTGCCTAATGGAGATGAATGCTCTCCTGTTGTATTTATTCCCTCCCTCCTCATTCCTCTCTCCTCCTGTCTCTCCAGCATTATGCCAGCAGAGTCTATTTTACAGCTTGTAATAACTTTAATCAAAACCATTTAGATTGTTTTGCAAAGACTGACTGGTGAAAGATTGCACATTAACACTCTCTTTGACATTAGTTGTAAAACTTTTAGATGAGCACGAGAAGGAGATAACACTGTGCAAACTTTATCTACTGACAGTCTATGGTTGAGAAATGCGTATATCTTTTATACATGTTCTCAAATAACTGTCCTCTTCTTTAAAGGGGCCCTATTATGCTAATTTCCTGGTTCATATGTATATTGTGTGTCTCTACGGTGACATGTTTTAATGCTTTAATGTTGAAAAAGTTCTTTATTTGTCTCATACGGAGGAAAGCAGTATAAGAAAAAATACCAGAGTGCTCTGATTGGTAAACTGGCCGGCTCTGCTGTGATTGGTCAACCACTTAAAAATGTCCCGCCCCTTAGCCTATCACATACAGGGTGTTTCTCAATGTCGAGGAAGGCTGCTCCAGAGCCACTATTTCAAGGATACTACGTCATCGAGTTCCGCCGAAGGACTGTTCCAATGTCCAGCATACTTGGAATTCTACAGAGGCCGGCGTACTTCGTTGCGGGATATTTCGAGGATGCACATGTGTAGACTCCGCAGTCTTAAAATCCCCACAATGCTTTGAGCACGGACCAATTTCCAAATCTTTGGCGGAAAACGTGCTCCATTTAAGGCGGGGCCTCGCATATGATGCACACCTGCACACCTGTTAGCCTGTTCTTCGTTTTCCAAGGCTAGGAAGGACTCTTGCATCGCTTCTGAAGGACCTGACTCAGAGGGACATGTGCTACCAAGCAAGCCTCCTCGACATTGAGAAACACCCACAATGTGTTGGAGCGCTAGCCAGTAGAAGCGTGAGAGTTACATATTGATGTCACTATGTTCGGGAAGTAAAAAAAGGAGTCCATGGGAGAAACCCCCAAAAACACAATAGGGTTAAGGTCTTTAAAATGTTTTGTACATCTTGTAATGAAATCATTATAATTAAATTGTATGCAAGTTTACTAACAATGTGTCTAAATTGAGTTTTTTAAAGATATTTTTTGTTTTGCTTTTGGCTTAAATACAGAAGAGAAGGTGTTGAAGAAAATCTATTTACAGTAAATTAGGATTTTTTTGAGGAAGTTTAGACCTCCGTCTGAGCTAAGATGTTACCCTCCCATAAAAAGTCTCTCTCTCTCTCTCTCTCTCTCTCTCTCTCTCTCTCTCTCTCTCTCTCTCTCTATTTCAACCGGCGGCTGAAATAAATGAGATTGCTGGACAGCTGCTTTCAGGAGTCAGGGCCATGAAGGCTGAGGAGATACAGCTCAGAACAGCGAACTGACAGAGGTTAATGCCGGCCAAATGAGTCCGCTCTCTCCATACAACGGGAGCACTCAAGTAGGGCAAAGTGGATGAGACTGTATTCAACGTCAATCAAACTCCAAGAGGGGCCTACCACCCGCTCCCCTTACACACACACACACACACACACACACACACACACACACACACACACACACACACACACACACACACACACACACACACACACACACACACACACACACACACACACACACACACACACACACACACACACACACACACACACACACACACACACACACACACACACACACACACACACACACAACAGCTGCCTGATCTCCTCGGAAAGGAACATTACAGGGGGAAATGGAAAAGCAGCATGTGTGAGTCTGAAATAGAAATTACACAACAAACACTTTTGTTTTTAAAGCATTGAAGAGATGCATTCAGACTAACAAGGCAATTTCATAACGACTCTTGGTGTGATCCTCGAGCAGAGAGTGCACCACTGTTTCAGGGTGTTTTATACAACAGCTTTTATGCAACTGTACTGACTTTTCTGCCACGACGTACTGTGTCTGTCCAAAAAGAACCGCTTAGATGTTGTAAGCAAATTAGGTATATGTCAGAGGCTAGGGATTTACATACATAGATAATGAGAATGGAAACAAGCAAAAAAAAAGCACAATACGATATTTTTCTATGCATCTCAGGAATAACCAAGTTTGAAAGACACATGCAACAGTACATTAAAATACCTGTCAACATTTAAATATAACTATTTACATATCTACAGACACCCACAACACGTAGGTAACTAACTACATAAGTCACCACAAAAGTAAAACAGAAAGTAGCCGAATGGATTTGTTAAAGTAGCTTCAAAACCAGTTGCTTACTCCCTAGTTTTATTTTAGATACAAAACTCTTAACTTGCGTCCTTTTTGAATTTTTCTGCTGGCTCCACTTTAGTTCTCAATGAGTTTAAATTAACACAATTGTATTTTATATTTATGCCTGATTATTTGATAATTTGTACATTGCTTACAATATATGGACCCTGCCGTGTTAAAAAGGACATCAATCTTACTGGACCTACCTTGATGGTAGTAATATGAATGCGACTGATTTCTAAAAAGGAAGGATTTAAAAGAAAAACTGTCATAAAGAGGAAAAATGAACAACTTTGAAGTGTGTGAGTGAACTTGATAAATAAATCATCAAACACTCAAATGAAGCTTCATCAGCCTGGCCCCAGAGGACACACATCTCACACTGATAAAAGACAAATATTTCATCCTTCATTGGAGAATAATAAATACAAGCTTATTGAACACATTAAGCATACCCTTTTTTATTCACGGTTTTTCATTATTTAGACAGCCTTTCAGAAACATTACAGGCACGCATCATCTGCCCCTCTTCAGGGTCTCAGGGACTTTTGTCTGAATACTTCTATACTTAAAAAGGCAGATCAAATTCAAAGATATTCAAGATATTTTCTTCCTATTCGTCATTTGGAAAGACCAACTTTGCAATGAAATGAAACAACATTATACATTAAAACATGTTCCTACATACATTTATTTGTTTTAGAGATAAAAGTATGATACTATACTTAAAATATCGAAATAGTGTACATGTGAAAAATATAGGCTGCAAACAAAATATGACTGTGGTAGGTTCTGGAAGACGGTAATGCGAGTCATTCACTTATTAAAACCCTCCTGTTGTCTTCGGGTCAAATCTGACCGATTTAATACTTTCATCAATCATAACTTTTTTGTTTAGATTCGATTGCATCAAGGCTTCATGATATCCTTCACAGTAGACATTTGAACATATAAATGCTGATCACCACTTTCATTGAATTTTGGATGATTTAGTCAACTTTGTAACACCCATGGTGTTCCCGGTCAAAAATGACCGCCATAAAGAAAAGGAATTAGTAACCATCCGGATCAGATAAAACACAACACACACATACACCCACAAACACACACCCACACACACACACACACATACTCTAGATATGTCCCCCCCCCTTATGTGCCCAATCCCCCCATGTGAATCACACCTGGCACACACAAACACACACACACACACACACACACACACACACACACACACACACACAAACAGAACAATTTGACACATTTCCCGCTCTTATGTGCCCATCCCCCCACATGGATCACACATGGCAACTGCAATACATGTTCAGTGTCTGTTCTTTGTATATTTACTGCAGTTTTTCATGTATACCAGTAGTCTGATACAATATTTACAGTTTGAAAGGGTGTTCAATGAAATGTGGTGATGATTAATGGTTTTTGTGTTAATGTAATAGCAGTTAAAACAGGAGCGGTCAAATTTGACCGTGAACACCAAAGTAAGGGGGGGGGGGAAACGAAGACAATAGGAGGGTTAAATATATTTAAAATATAGATTGATATCAATATTTATTTATTTATAATTTAAATGTTTGAGCTTTTTTTTTTATGTTGGAACAATTAAGTAATTTAAATAAAAGGTCCTATTTTTTAGACACTTCACCCTAAAATGCTCCTGTGGGTATTGTCCACGGTAGTAATGCATTACATGTCTGAGATATGTAATATGTACAGGGCTTTGAGCACTTGTAAAAGCGCAAAATAAATGCAATGAATAATTATTATTTCTTTTTTTTGCTTCATAAATTAAATGCTTTTCAAGACTTTTTAGGGATCCGTTCAAATCCTGATACAATAAGAAGATAGATATCCAGCAAAACATATACCTGACAATCAGACTCATTTTGAAATCCCAATATTGTCAGGAATCAGTCTTCTCCAATGAAATGCAACCTTTTCCTCAATGTCCAAATGCAACCAGACATTTTGAAGGAATACCGTAGACACCACTGTTTCTAACGATGCAGAAGAATCTCTGACAGATCACAACGTTTTATCTTTCATGCTGTACTTCATATTTGGAGCAAACTTCCAGAAATATTGAAGTAAGTAAAACTTTTTTGCTCTTGCTTTAAATCTCCCCTTCTTCTTTTGACATCTTCTGTGATCCATGTATTTTACTCCCTGTCCTTAAATCTCTTGTCTTATGTAAAGCACTTTAAATAAACCTATCATAGCCTTTGTTGTCAAATCTCCCAACCCTTACTCCAAAAATCTTGTATTTAAGGTGAGAGGTTTTTAAAGAAACTGTACAGCATAAAGGAAATCACGTTCATTTTGTCGTATTTTTTATCAATCTGGTAAGATAAAACTAAGTAGGACATCACAAAGCTAATTTGTAAACACATATACTGAAGTGTTTATATATTATAATCAATTAGAATAAAACCTATTTCAGACATTTTGTTAAAAACCTATTAGACTATTATGGGATGTGAAAAAAAACAGCTGTTGGTCAGTACCAAGTACCAACATCAATTTGACAAAACTCTGTGTCCTTTAGGCCATTTTATGAGTTGTAAAAGTGTAACTGTACCGGGCCAAATGACAGAAGACTTTGCATGAGCATTGAGCATGAGCAGACTATGCATTAAGTCGTATGATTGCCAATTACAATCAGGAGATGTGTGAGGACAGCTGAGCTTTTATCATCAAGCTTCTTCCTCTATTAGCATAATTTTATTTCAGTTTTTCACGCCCACTTTTCTTCTAGTAGGGATTTGAATGCCCTTGTTCTGCCCGGGACGAGATTAGAATAGATTAGGAATGTAAATGCTTTCTGGCATTCTTGCATGGCTGGCATATTTCTCCTTCAGTTAAAATGCAATATTAAATAATTGACATCCGGCATGACAAGTAACTTTTGATATTACTCTAATAAAATAAGCATACTGTTCAAAATGATTATATTACCATTGTGTGCTATGGACAAAGTGTCGTACATGACTTTACCTGCTACTGAATCAACATATCTATTAATTTCACAGTGTCTGTGTCAGGGAGAGGCAGCTGACCAGATGACACCAATTTGCTTATTTAATCTACATTTAATCTGCAGTCATCAAAGTGTTCTCCTACTTCTGCCTTCTGCGCTTCACTGTAGTTTGTGCTGCTGTAAACCTCTTTGCTTTTTCGCTCTCTATACATGCATTGTACTTGACTCTCTGTCTGATCTCTGCACTTCAGTGCATCCCTCCAGTGCTTAAAGCAGCGGCAGTATCATCATTATAATAATATTATTAATCGGTGTCAGACGATGGCACAGACATCACAACGGTATTTGAACTGTAGAACCGTTGATTCAATTCAAATGTGATTTCCATTTTTGCCATGTTTATGTATTTAAAGCTACAGTACTGTATTTGTTAATGTGTGATTATTTAACCTAAAGTGGGAGATTGTACGTTACATTTGATTACACATAAAGGACTGATTCCATTTATCCAGTTAACACTAAGGATATTTGGGAGGGGGATGCCTGTTAGTATTAAAGTAATACAGGAAAAAACTACTTTTGTTGTTGTTATTGCAACTTGTAAAAATTGTTGTTCAGGGTTAAGGGAATGATGTTATAAAAATATTTCTAATTTAAACATGTAGGCTGGGAAATATGCAATTGGAAATTCAGTTAGCATTTTTTTTCTGGGTGTTCACTAATTAGCAGCTTTTCTTTGGAGCTGCCATCAGTCTGATCAGGTTGTTTAGCCCGTCGGCTACCAAACACGCCAACCCACTGAAACCATTCATCGTTTGAGTTGGGGAACGTAACAGTTTCACCTGGGGTAAAACTCTGCTCTAGAAATGAGGAGAAATGTCTCAATTTGTTCACCCTGCTGCCAGCCTACAGGGACTGTCCCGACTTTCACACAACATTGAAGAGCTGCGTCACCCGAGACACATTTATCCAAGTCATATCTGAATGTCATTTTCATAACCCAGAGAGTAAGTAACAGGACCAGAGACGAAAACATGAGTCTGTTTATGCGAGGATCCTGGCTCTCTTCAGGGACCCTTTGTTTTGTTTTGTTTTTTTACTAAATTGTCAGGAAGAAAATTGAATGTGTTGCTCTTCTGCACTGACCTTTGTACTGCGCCGGAGAGAAGAAGCACTCGGAGGCAGAGCTAGATAGATGAGCCATAACCTTCTCCAGAAGGTCAGCCAGCACTGGGAAGAAACAGCACACACACATATATATATATATATATGTAAGTAAAGCTCCAATAAACCTTGAATTCAAATGCAATTTATAAATTTAAATGATGCATGAGTGTGCATAACTTCCTGGTACGTACAGTACCGTACTAAGCAGCCATGTAAAGTGGAAAGACACATTTCCCGTGAATAATACAGTACGCATGTTTAATGCAGCGATAACTAAGCCAGTGGAATAAAAGGAAGGCCGAAAGAGTCACTAGTCAGATGAAGCACGTCTAAATCTAGTGCAGAGACGTGTCTGAACAGAAGATCATGGTTCAGCTGCAAAAACATGTTGTCAATAACACCACCGCTACACTTTGTAGTGAAATGTGCATCCACTCGTATCTATTTACAGCTTCACTGCCCCTGACTGTCCCTGAGTAAACCCCGACAGCTTTTAGTGTCATATCACTGCTGTGCTCTGAAACCACCCACTGTCTCTGGAGGTCTGACTGTGGGACTCAAAAGAAACATGTTATCTTGTAAAAGTAATAAAGATAATACAACTTTACAAGAACCTACAGGAGTTTTATATATTTTCTTAGACATTCTGAACTGGTCATAACTTTAATGTTTGCTTGAATGAGTTTATCAAATGTATTAAGTTCAGTAGAACCGCACAGAAAATGTGACTCTTTGTAGTATAGAGAGTGAAATACCAATCTGGCAGCTGCTGCACCACTAGCTTTACTAAATAGTTGTATTTTGGAAAAATAGATGGGAAAATGGGTGAGGTAGACAACCCAACACTGAGGTTAGTTGTTGAGAATGTGTGTATATAAGAAATAATAATCAGTTCATCAGTTAACTATATCCTATACATTGATGTTCATTATTTTCGTTTTATTTTCTTATTTGATGATTTGTAATGTATAGTTTTAACTGTATTCTATTCTGTTGTGTATGCATTATAAATATGTCATTAAAAAAGAATAGTTGCATTTTGAGTTATTTTCATTTAGCTGCATTTGTTCACTGTCCTCCTGATCCAATTATTTTCTGGCAAGCAATGCAAGGCACAGAACATCGAGATAAGCCATTCAAAAATCCTAATTTTTACAACAAGTACTACTCTTTTTTGTACTGTTATATTAATACATATGTGAATTGAGTGGCATTAATAATGTATGATGTGTTCTACACAATGGCTCTTACACAATAACACTTTTTGCACAGTAATGTTGAAATCTCTATGAATCATTTATTACATTTGTACAGGATCGAATGTAAACATTAGCTTCACCTGGCGTACATTCATGCAATCTAGCACAAAGCCCCACAATAAGTGCTCATGTGTTAAGTAAGAGCACCACTTCTGGTCTACTTAGAGTACTGCATTGAATGAGTTGTATTTTGTATGTACTTTTTCATTCATGTGTATCTACTGGTTAACAACCATTGGAAAGCCACTTCCAAGCCTGTACCTTGAGCGGCCCTCTAGACAAACTTTAACATTAAATAAAGCTTAATATATGCAATCCTATCTGGTGCTTTACTTAAAATTGACTTTTCTTTGACGATAGAATGAGCTTGTTGTCGAAATGAAAAAAAGAAATGTACATTAAAGGTAGGGTAGGTAAGAATGGAGAAACCAGCTCGAGTGCGCTAGAATTTGAAAGTACACAACCGGAAAAAATCTGCCCCTTCCTTCAGACTTCCTTACAGAGCCCCTCCTCCAACACACACGAACGCACACATGACCAATGAGGGCACGAGATAAGTTTGTGCACAGATGGAAGGCTGACAGGCAGGTAGGCCATCCAGTTATTTTAGCCGGGCCGGCTCAGATGATTGGTCGTGCTTTTTACAGCGCCACGGCTTCCACAGATGACTTTTTTTAATGTATTTATTGTCAAAGCATTTAATGTATTCATTGCTATCGGGATGTTAAGAGTATTCCATGGAATATAACAACAAGTGTTTCTGAAGTGAATTACCTACCCCACCTTTAACTCGGATTCATGTTAGCTTAAGCACCACACCGATCCTTCGTTATTTATATTATTATACATGGTAAATCTTCATGCAATTGCTTCACATGCAAAAAATCAATGAATGAACAATCATAACAATGCAACCCAGTGACTCCGAGCACCAGTGAATGCATCTCATTGACATGCTGGTGAGGGAGAGCAATTAAGCAATCGATTCGCTGACAAGATAGTGAGGTATTGAAGTTGCAAACAGTTCTAATCATGAGCGTTTTGATAAAGAGATAGTAAACTTAATCATTTCCATCTTGCAGCTGTGTCAAAGCCTGTCAGAGACAAGTAATAATCACAGCGCCTTCATTCGCGTAATAAGTAAATGTTCACTAAATTGCCTGGGAAGAAGGTTCATTTAGATCATAAATGCTACAATTTAATTCATTGAATGTTTCTTAGAATGTTGAATGCTAGGTCTGTGCGTGGTTAATGGCGTGCCAAATAAAATAGCACTTATGAAGCAGAGGGAAGCTTAAAGGATAATAAATCTTGATCATGGTCTTTTAGTGAAAAGCCCTAAATGAGCGCTGTAGTGTAAAGCGTGGATGCTTTCACAGGCGGGGTTTTACAGCGTTCTGATGAAAGGAAGCAATCACTGTGCGGTGCGTGCATTAATGACAAGATTGTCAGCCCTCCTTCATGCTGGATGTATTTTTCTCATCGTTGAATCACAGCTATTTACTCCTACATACGAAAAGTATAGGCATCAATGACAGTGATGAGGAGTGTTTGAAATGTTCATGGACATCCGATCTATGTAATCCTGTTGAAGGGGTGTGTGTGTGTGTGTGTGTGTGTGTGTGTGTGTGTGTGTGTGTGTGTGTGTGTGTGTACCTGCAGCATAATGGAATCAACATCAGCAGATAATGGAGTCAAATACAGAATCCAGCAGTATAGTTTGATTGAATCATATAGATATGTTGTGTTGTTCTTACCACCTTTTGTTGCATGTAGTCTGAATTCATCCATTGTGTTTCAGTTTGCTTCTGGACAGTTATCAACTTGCTAGCTGTTAACTTAATCAGTACACATTTTACACCTAAAGATAAAAATATCAAACTAATGGAACAATCAAGAAGCGTAGAACGCACCCTTCCTGACAAGTAGGACTTTTCTTCTTTGCTACTAGAAGCATTTATGTATTTCAGTAATCTTGTCATTTTGTGTTGTGCGTCCCATGCCTTAATTACCACACAGAGACTCATTCACCTTTACAATCAACCCAATAGGCTGCTGTGTTATTGTTACACTGCTAGAAGGTAAAAAGCCCAAGCTACAAATCCGTAGAGACCAAGTAAAGCAGTAGCTCACCCTTTCCAGTGAGGACGTTGGGTTTGGAGGTCATCATTTTGCAATACTGTCTCCGGCAGTCCTCCATCCAGCTCGCCTCATTCTTGGAGTCTTTAAAAGATGCCAGAAATGTACTCATCTCAGAGTCTGTAAAATGAGAAAACACTATAAATGAGAAACCACAACATTTGACCAGTTATTTGTTAAAACGTCATCAAAGTTCCTCTCACCCTATTCAAAAGCATTTGACAAGCAATTGAAGCCTGATCTCCTTGTGGCCATTCTGGGGTCCACAAGTGACACTGATCTGAACTATGGCAGTGACAAATGGCCGGTGTTTTTGGGTACTGTTTTGGCTAAAAAAACGTATTTTTAGATTATGGAAGTCTGATGCTGTGCCTACATTTGAGATGTGGCTGAGAGTTGGGTGAGATCCTCTACCTGGAGAAACTTAGATTCAAGAATGCAGGAAGGGGGAGAGTGTTTGATAAGGCCTGGGCTCCAGTGTTGAGACACTTAAGAGGTCTGGGTGAGGATGAAGGTGTGGGATGAATGATCAATAATGTTAATCCTGTAACCATTTTCTTTTGTTTTCAATTTGCTATGTACATTTTTTATTTTTCCTGATGTGCTCTCTTGGGTTGCCCTCTTGTTTCTAGCATGAATATTGCACTTCTTATTATCTCGCCCATGGATGTGTTTTAAAACCGCCAATAGCCTAATTGTACAAGAATGTTCTGAATCCGCTGTTTTGTTGTTATTGAAAATGGTTTGTACAATACATTTCTGCAATAAAAATATTCTTAAAAAAAAAAAGGTTCCTCTCACCCTGCGAGTCATGGTGGATCTTTGGTGGGTCCAAAGTGTAGCAGGTGGGTAGAGGGGAGCTTGAAAACATGGGCCAGGGGTAAGGGTCCTCACCCTGAAATAAGCAGATAAGGTATTCACTAAATACACCATAACGCAGTTATTGTCTTACATTGTTTCTGAGCAGCTCTGACTCATAATTGCTATGAGTGTTATGTATGTGTCAATATGTTGGATTGTTAGTTTTTGTTTATCATTTAAAACTATGAACAGTGTTGTGCAAATAAACAGTGACTGATGATTAATTAATTACTGAGGATTGTCTAGCGCCAAGCTGGTAGCAGTTAATTAAATTATGTGTTTTTAAAATCAGTTTTCTCTGCGTAAATATATTTCTTCTGATCCATCTTCCTTCCTTTCTTAGTAATAACCCAGTGCCATATAATCTTGCATTCTTTACGCTTGTGATATCTTAGTTTTGAACAATCATCTCTCATTTGAGTCATAACTCTGACGTGCCAGAATGATGTGCTCTGAATGTTAATGGGGTTAGAAACAGGCCTGTTTATCCGATTGTCTGTGCTCTGCGCTCAGGATAATCCCTGTTGGTATTTGAGTCTGCCTCTCAGGTGATTTCCGGCTCTCACAACGTTCAAAGGAGACGCACAAAGCCCTTTACGTTAGAAGGGAGCCTTTCTTACACAGCTTTAGGACTCTGATGTAGGTAATCATTCTGGATGCAACATTATTTGAGGGACTTAACTTTGCCTTTGATTTCCCTAAAAAAGTAAGTAATTACAAAAAGAAAAAACCCAATGAATCACTTTCATAATGTTCCAAATGCTGCTTATCCGATACATGTGATTCAGGTGGACATAGTAAAAGTATTTCAAGCTATTTAGAAAGAAAGATATCAGAAAAAGCCTTTTAAAACCCAACATGTCAAATAACTGAGTAGTCGGAGGAAGATATTTGGGATTATAATGGGGTTAGGGTTAGGGTTAGGGTTAGAAAGAGCTATTTTTAAATAGTTTTGTATAAAAACATGACCATAAGTCACCTGCAGCCTTACAGGACTGTTTAACAATGACATATTGAATATTTGAATAAATATGAAGTGAATGTTTTGGCATGTTTGAAGATGTGTCATGGCTGTATCAGTGACATTCATTGAGTTTACTTGTAGACTGTAAATATTCTGACAGACATGTTCCCATTTCAGGAATAAACATTGTACTTAACACAATGATACTTCATTTCATTTCCCACCAAGTGATGATGCACCTTTCCATTTGTTTTGTAAATGTCTTCACAATCAGTACTTATTTAACAGCTTCATGGTCCCTGTACTCCCCACAGGTTTCAGGAGAGAAGATTAAAACAGAGCTGTGAACCACGAAGAAAACACTAGTCTTTCATATCTTATCCTTGACCTCAGCGTAAATTAGTTTCCAGCATCAACAACACATAAATAAGTTATATCTATCTCCAAACATACTGAGTAAATAAAGCTGCAGGCTGGAGACAGCGACTAAAGCCCTGCTGAGGGACAGAAAAGAAACAGACAATTATCGAAGTCACTTTAATCAGTGGCAACGATCAGACCAACTGAAAACGAGTCACTTTGAAACAATGTTGTGAAACAGCGTGAGGTGTTAATGGGTTTGGCCTCCCCGGAATGATTCTCAGGAAAACAAAGGATAGTTCTTACGATTCTGTGGATCCTGACATGTCTTCATCTACTATTATATAAACTAATGTATACTAATATTGGGATGTTTGTATAGCATTCAGCTTGCTCAAAAAAACTTGATTGGACTCCTTTGTTTACTTCCTTACAAGAATGACATTATGTAACACTTGCACTATTGGCTAGCGCTCCAACACATTGTACGTGATCGGCTAAGGGGCGGGACATCTCTAAGTGGTTGACCAATCAGAACAGAGCCGGCCAGCTAACCAATCAGAGCAGACTGGGCTCTGGTTTCAGACAGAGGGTGAAAAGAGGTGCTGCAGCACAGGCAGTAACATAAAGAGCTTTTGAACATTAAAGCATGTAGACATGTCAGAGTAGACGCACTAAATATAAATATGAAACCTGGAAATCAGCACATTGTGACGCACAGCTGACCTCTTGCAGTGCTCGAGGAGGAAGCTTCCTCTCAGACGGACCGCCCACCGCACTAACCCGAACCAGAACGTGATTCCTCTCCACTGACAGGTTGTCTATGATGAACTCCCTGAGAAAGTTTAACAGAAAGGAAAGAAGATTAGAGAAACAGCTTTAGTCATGCTAATTATATACAACCCCAATTCACTAAACTGCAAAACTTCCATGAGAAATCTTCTAAAAGACTGCATGAAGCATCTGAGTGATTATAGGACTGCGAGAAGACAAGTAAGAAAAGAAAAGAAAGAGAGGCTTTCAATGAATGAATATTAGATACGATCAGAGAGTATTCCAATTATAAAGGTACTTCAGGGTTGTAGGGTGTCCTTTTCAGTGGATAGTTATTATAGCTTAGGCAATTTGGAACTGAAATTTGGTGGGAGACTATTGTCTTGCGCAGTTATCTTTCAAACGGCCACAAAATGTAATTTTCATACATTTCTTTGAGAATAAAATCACTCAAAGCTCGCACAGCAGTGGTCAAATAAAATGCGAGATTGCCCTTACAAAGTAGTTTTGGTGAATTTGGGTGTCCCGGATATTGAAAAGGTCACAGCATAAAACATATAAAGCGCAATGGGGGAAATAAACGACTAAAGATTTCATAAAAAATCAGATGAAAGAAGTACATTTTAAACATGATTAAAAAAGAGAAGTAGGAAGAGAAGACAGTAAAGAGAAAAAGAGATGATGATGTCTGTGATTATAATGACAGCATGAAGGGAAGAAAGGGCTTTAAAGGTTGATGGGAGAATAAATTAACGAGTCATCATTCTCCAGAAGTCGAGCCAGGACTCAGACTTGCAATTTCATTTTTGAGCCATTTCCATTCAGAACCAATAGCCACAGCTCTGCCAGCCATTATTACCGAATGAGACTCTTGAACAGCCACTTTCAGAAATGGGATTTTTACTTATATCATTATTTCTCTGACAAGGCAAACAAACAAACAAACAATTTCTCATCCCGAGCAATGATTACATTTGAAAGTGCTCCGTCACATCAGGATGATGCACAGAGGAGACGAAAGCTTCAGCTGAAGGAGAGTACGAATAATATTGTTCTTGTTCAGTGTGTTTAATGTGGAAGCTATTGAAAAGTCTAAATGTCTTAAAGGTCCCATGTCATGCTTTTCCGGTTATTACCCGTCCCCTTGTGTGTTATGTAGCTTTTTCTAGTTGCTAGTGGAGCCTCGCAGATGGGGGTGCTGCAGCCCCCTCAGCAACCCCCCCTTCCCGCGTCCATTCGTGATGTCTCGCTGTCTGTTCAGACCCCACGCAGCAAGCAGGAAATGAACCCAGCTCACACTGTCCGCTCCTCGCAGCAGTGAGCCGCGCAATGTCCCGCCAACACGGCACCCAGACCCCACGCAGCATTCTCATCTGTTTGTCATTACTGGTGTCATTTTCTGGTTGCTAACAAACGCCATTGTAACACATAATCACTGATGTTCCCGCTGTAACGGTGGTGATCTCATCAGAACAGAGTGGGCGAGCTGACCAATCAGAGCACAGTGGGCTCATAGGGAGGGGGGGGCAGGAACTCCAACAAGGCGTGCAGGACAGAGAGTGAATACACATACTATACAGAGATGCTGTATGAGAAACCAATGTGAGTTTGGAAAATTGCACAATATAAATCATGGAATTATGATCAGTAGAAATGGCCATGACATGGGACCTTTAATAACTTTGCTTAGTTCAACTCTGCTATTGCTGGAGTAACCGTAAATCTCTTAAAATATGTTTATTTGTTTTCTTTCTGAGCGTTTCATGAGAAAGGTATTATCAAGCTAATGTCTGTGTGCTAAAATCAGAACTGAAATCAAGATTATGTTAGCCTAGCTTAGCATAAAGACTAAAGGAAGGAAGGAAATGACAAGCCTGGTTCTTTCTAAAAGTTCAAAATGATACTTACTAACAACTGTGGTGGGTGTAGTGACTCTGAGTCTGAACATCATCACAATGTGTTTTTGACAGTGAGAATACCAGTTTTTGTGCCTTTACAGAAACCTTTTCCAAATGTTATGTTAATAAGTGAGCTCTAGAAGTTCTTGTTGTTGTCATTTTGAGCCAGGTTTGCCTTTGCTTTCAGGATAAACTAAGCTGAAGAGCTAAGGCCTCATAGTTTATGCACAGATATGACATTTAGAGTAATCCTTTAGTCTCTCTCTCATTCGGTAATAATTAGTCTCAATAACAAACAAAATGTAATTACATTTTTTTAAGAAGAGAGCTCTGCTGTTACAATATATATGACAATAAATGTAATTAAAGTACAAGACTGGTGTTATTTTATATTATAAACTAATAAACAGACCAACAATAATAACACATTAGTCAGTCTCTCAATGCTTTGTGACTTCAGTTACATCCATTATGATAATCTCTAAGTGATGCTTCCGTCACACACTTCGAGGAGTTGTCTAAGACAATGATGAAAAATTATCATATGAATAATAATTCATACTTGATTGTATTGTTATTTAGGATTTATGTCAGAACGCTTGTAGAATCTGTTTTATGCCATACTAGTGAGTATTCATTTAGTTTCATGCTAAGAGGCCCACCTATCACCATGACCAATAGCTGTCTACATTGTGTGATATCAGCAGAAAAGGGTCATGGAACCTGGGATTATTAAAAGTCTGGGAGGACAGAAGATGCAACATGACACTGCATGAGGTCAGGAAGAGTTCAACTATGCATGCAGTCTCTGTGTTTGTGTTTTATTGATTCCTCTTTGTCTTATTCTTTAATGTTGTGAGTGTTACATCGGATCCACGACACGCTTAAATGTTAATCTCTGTGAATAACAACCGATCTTTAGCTCTCTGTTCGCTGGTACATACCCATCATTGTCCTGCCCGGTGACGTTCTCCCTCTGACTCTGCAGCAGCATGGAGACGATGTTATACTGACTCTCCAGCAGCAGGAAGGAGTCCAGATTACAGCAGAGCACACTGAGCAGTCTGTAGAAACACATACACACAAAACAAGACATCATGAACCCAGAGGGGACTGGCATTTTGCAGATGGCAGCACCGGGCAGTACAGACTGTATCGCAGGAACATGCAGACCACATTTAAACTGTCTGTTTCCCCTGGCATTGTGTGTCTGCAGGTTCTGGATTAGTCAACACAATTTCCACCACCTCGCCGTGGCAAATTGCAAGCTTTGTTAAGTAGGAACCCCTTGGGAAAAGCGTCATGGTTCAATTGAGTTGCTGGTAATGACACCAGGCTCAAGCAGGATGTTGAGCTGCAGCAGCATTTTGGGAGACCAAAGTGTGTGTTAGCTCTGTGTTTTATATGATCCAGCACCTGTAGAGAGAACAAGCTTCTTAACATCTTTTAATGAAGCATCAGTGACTTTTTAAATCCTGTGTTACTGATGGTCACAGCAATTTTTGGTGGAATAATCATAAAAATCCCAAGGGAACAAGCGTTAAAAATCGATTCCCCCGTGACTCACCGTGTCCTCCCATCGGCACTAAAGGTCACCTTAATTTAGACTGGATTTAAGTGCCTATCAGAAAAGCTCTGCGTGTGTCAAAGCCTGTGTGCAGCACTCATCATTACACATCAGGTAATTCTCAAATTGGCTGTCTGCTTTGTGCTCTGGCCCTTCAATAATGTGGCTAAACTGGTCTTTAAGATACTTTTTAATAGGACTTCTCATCATAAATATGAAGATACTCCTCGATTCTCTCCTGTGTTAACCACTCTACACCCAACAAACTCTCTATTCCAGCGCAATTAAGGAGACTACTCGAACAAATTAAAATGAGAAACACTAAATGATGTGGTCTTCACAAACACAGTAAGACCAATTCAGTTGTAGAAAGGGTGCACAAATAGTACTATTTTAAAAACTATGGCAAAAACTTTTGTCAATGATGGCAAGTGCACAATTGTGTTCTTCTTTAACCCATTAATCCTCAGGAAAGTGAAAATGTTAAGTAATATTTGTTAATGTCCCTCTGTGACTTTTGAAAAGGTACTACAGAACCACAGAAATGTAGGTTTTAATTGATATTTTTCAAATTGTGGAAAATGCCATATTAGCTTTTTGGTCCAGAATTATATGGAGGAAGATCAATACCACGGTCTTATGTGTGCAATTAGTATTGAGCTTGAGCATAATCATAACAAGCCATTACTCAGGTAAAATACTGAATACTGAAGGATTTTCCAAATGATTCTGTTTGATATTAATCCATAACCGTCTCTCTGCAGATAGACCTGGGGTCATGAGAGTCTTTAAACTAGCATATATCTTTTTTGTTAACTCCTACTTTGTAGATGCATAGGTATGACTTGCCTATTGGTGTATTTTCGGAGAGAGCTGTCCTTCTTCAATATCACTGCTTTTAGTTTAACACCATTTAACACTTCAGAACTGTTACAGGCTGTGTATTTTTGTATTTTGTAAATTGTGTAATTCTTTACGCAATTTTTTATCAATTTCTTTTACATTTTTTATCTTTAATATTTTTCTGTTTTTATGCATACTTCTTGTTAAACATTAAAGGTAGGGTAGGTAAGAATGGAGAAACCAGCTTGAGTGCGCAAGAATTTGAAAGTACACAGCCGAAAAAAATCTGCCCCTTCCTTCAGACTTCCTTACAGAGCCCCTCCTCCAACACACACGAACGCACACATGACCAATGAGGGCACGAGATAAGTTTGTGCACAGATGGAAGGCTGACAGGCAGGTAGGCCATCCAGTTATTTTAGCGGGCCGGCTCAGATGATTGGTCGTGCTTTTTACAGCGCCACGGCTTCCACAGATGAATGTTTTTATGTATTTATTGTCAAAGCATTTAATGTATTCATTGCTATCGGGATGTTAAGAGCATTCCATGGAATATAACAAAAGGTGTTTCTGAAGTGAATTACCTACCCCACCTTTAAGCTCTCTTTGGCTCTTTTTCTGCTGGAACAAATGTACATTTCCCCTCTGTGGGACGAATAAAGGTATTCTGATTCTGATTTATAAAAAAAAAGAAATTTGCGTATAAAACAACAAAAGCACAATGAAACGGAAATGTCAGAGTTATTTTTACACATTTAAAAGGCTGTACAAAAAAAACAAACAGATCCAGCTTTCAGAAAATGTCATTTCAATCTCCAGTGTGTGTGTGTGTGTGTGTGTGTGTGTGTGTGTGTGTGTGTGTGTGTGTGTGTATACGTGTGTGTCCTTGTGCCTACTAAGAGGAAGTGTTGAGCGCAGCCTGCTGTTTGGTGTGTTAGTCCTTGTGAAACACTTCTCTGATTTTCAGTAGCCGATTTATTTCCTGATGTGCCGAGGCAGTTTCTTGGACTCCTGTTTGATTGACAGCTCTCCTCGGTCATGTTGACAGCAGCACAGCGAGAGGTTGAGAGTCTGTCAGGCCTTCTGACCTCTCGCAGTGTGAAACTATAAGAAACGGAAAACCAGGTCTGCTTCCACTTTGTCTCTCTGATGGGCTTCTCTTATCGAGTGGGGTGAAGAATGACTTTCCAATCAGAGATGTTTAGCTGTGCTCAAAAGGTGCCACGTATCATGTTTTCCACTACCAATAATCTGCCAATATTTTCTCAATTACTTACTTTGTGATCTACACAAATATCTAAAAATAGAGCCCAATTCAACAATCAAATTGATGACTTGCTTTAGATTCAAGATTCAATATTGGAGCTACTCCAACAATGCAACATATATAATAAAATACAAAATAAAAATAGTGCAAAAAGTCTATATACATGTCAATAGAATATGTACAAGAACAGAATATGAAATTAAATAATGTACATTAAGACAAAATTAAATGCAGTTTATTGCGGTGATAACTATTTATATAAATAAGTGGATTGATATAAGTAAGTAGATTGGATCATTAAGTTTATGAGTACAAAAAACAATAACAAATTGAATTCTTCAGTGAGACAATGGTGGATAATGATGACCATTAACCATATTTTGGGTCTGCATCCATTTGTAAACCTAAATTAACCAACAATGGGTTCAGTTGGCAATCATAGAAGAAGATTAGAGCAGGCTGGCTGCAGTAAGGACAGTATGTGACCATTAGAGCACAGTTATCTGCATGTTTCATTGTGCCAAGCTATTCAGTTAGCTCAGTAAGGGATGCCAAACACCCTGACGTGGGACATCCGTAAAGGCTTGTTAACAACACAAGGTTTGACATAAATAGCAGTTTAATATAAAGGAAGATCAGAGGAGTTACCGAATGGATGTCTTATCTTTCAATTCTACACATATTTCAGATGTATTGTGTCCATTTTGGACAGACACTTTCTACACCAGGGCACAAAGGGTAACAGAGGCTAGACGTTTAAGCTTTTTTTTTTTTTTTATGAATAATAATCCATCTCATCTGTGAGTTCATTACCTTCATGCTGACATGGACTACACCTCACAAATGCATCAGAGGACTTGAAAATGAACCAATCAAAATTGAGTAATCTGCTTGCCAGTTTGACTGCAGATCATGCTCTTCATTGATTAGTCATGCCTGAAGAAAGATGCAACTGGTCCACTTAATACCAATATACTATTCCGAAGGCTTATATAATTTCAGTCGACAGGGCCTGATAAAATCAATCATTAAAAAGCTAAATAATGAAATAAAAATCTGTAGAACACAGCATGCAGCTCCACACCACGCCATAAAACGTTAATACAGTATACTACGGAGAATCTTGTCATTGTAAAACAAACAGGTAATTTCATCCACTTTGGTTTCCATATTAAGGTGCTTTTTCCTTTTCTCTTGTTTGTCACCATAAAATAGGTAAACTAGATTAGAATAATTTCTAATCTAAATTCAGTTTGCTTTGTCTGGGGAGGAAACACGACTACGACTCAAGCAAGGACAAAGGAACTTTTTGACCTAATAACACACCTAATAGTCCGTTTTCAGGTGCGCACCAGACGACAGTTAAGGTTCGGTTTGCGTTCACACGGGCAAAACTCAAACGGACTATAAACTTTAAACAAGTCATGTGCAAGGAAACTGTTCAACCATTGGTCAGACATTAAGGGGGTAAAACCGCAAATCCCGGCCATCTCTACCGGAGCCTCCACCATGGAGCATCGGCATTTTCGGCAGGTTATTTTCATGCTGCTGTTAATCTGGAGATCAACAGACTCTAGGGGCCCGCGCATATGATTATATAATCAGACAACGTCCGTTAAAAAACATTATAACACATAAGGAGAGACGTTCTGCAGTCAGGAGGGGCGTTTCACCAACGAAAGGTGGCTCTTACTTTTATGTATAGTTGACGGAGCATTTTTACTTTAAACGACACTGTTCAACACTTCATTCTGCTTCACTCTTTAACTAAACAAACGCGGATGTCTTGAAAGACTCTTTCGCTTAAGATTTTGAAGACATCAACGTTCTTGTGACTCGTAAATACTACGCTTCCTATATGTTTTGGTGAGGCCTGCGTTCACACCAGCGATGAACCGCTCCAGAGTTCACTTGCAAGCACTCCGAGACCACCTCTTTTTAGCGTACCAGAGTCCGGTTGTTTAGTTCACTTCAGAGGTCTCGGACTGCGTTCACACCGACCCAAACGAACCGCACCAAGCGGTGAAACGCACCAGGGTTCGATTCAACCGGACTATACAAGGCTGGTGTGAATGCGACCTTGACTCTCTTTTATACTAACTTTCCTTTCCAAGCTGTATTTGTACATTTTCAGTTCTAACATTTTAGGGTTTCATCATTACCATCTCAAACTCTGGCCCTTCCTGCAGTATAACCAGAATCTTTATCCCCTCAGAAACTCCAGATCCAATAAAGATTGTGACCACTTTTTGTTCCACCTCGGAGCACCTAAAAATAGTTTTACTTCCAGATGTCAATGTAAGTAACATACGATTCACAACATAACAAACACTGCCCATCAGGGCTTTTGTTTATTTAGTATTTGTTTTATTTAGCTAGTAAAACCATCCATATTTAAGTATTCAGACAGTCGCGTACAACTACCCTGGAATGATTCTATGAATAAACATTGTACATCTTCAGTTGCAGGTCTGCCAGCTCATTGTGTGGACTTTTCCTTTTATCCATTGAATATGTTTCAGCAAATTGCGTTCCTACTATTTATACTTGTCACTTTCTTAGCCATCAGCATAGTATATATCTTCGGTATTTTAAATGTTCAGGTGGTTCTCGGAGTAAATCAATATTGGACCCATTGGGACGGCAAATAGTCATTATTTCATTTCAATCTTCTCTTATAAATATATTAACAAAATCCCTGCAGTACTGGACGGTCCCAGAAGATAGTGAAGTGATCTCAGTCATCCTATATATAGCAAGCCATTATAAAAGTCATACAGAACCTTCAAATGTTGAAACTATCAATGGAGTAAAAATCTAAATTGTAACTTCCAATCTAATTTTTAAATAAGAATGGCATACTGCATGTCCTCCCTACTACTTTCTTTAATCATTCATTCTACTTAATTCATCATTCAATAGTTGTTCCTGTGATATTGTAATATGTTAACAAGATTCCTTATGTGTGTCCTTCCTTGTCTCATTCATAGCATATTTGAGAAGGATTTTGAACATATCCATAATAATCTCTGTAGTGCTTAGGGCTGATTTTGCAGCAGACATTTAAAAAGAATAAATACAAAATAAAACCAGGTTTAAGTGTGTGGAGTCCCTGCACAAGCACTCACACTTGACATGTTCAGAGGCATCAGCAGCTGAGAGGGTGAAGAATAAAAAGCAGCCAAAACTTGGGGATAGAGGGCTGGTTGCCATGACAACAAAGTGGCTTTTAGCAGCATGCAGAAAGGCCGAGGGATTTTAGCTCTCATTAGCTTGTGAAGATCAAGAGGGGTGGAAATTGTGGGGACTCTTTTATTTTTTTTTCAAGAGGGGGCTGCACTTCAGGAGTGCTCGGAGCCTGTTTGCCTGGCAGTGGTGCTGGTGGTTAAACCTGCGATGAATATGTTAGAAATAGTTTCAGAGCCTTTACGAGGAAGTTGCGACATCCTGCTGAAGTGTAGTCCTCGGTTGCATTGGTCCAATTAAGTGAAATTCGCAAAAGTTCAACCCGTCTTCAGAGGTTTCATTCAGAAAGCTGCTTTTAGGGTAAGGTTAGCAAAGGGTTAATCATCAAATCCCATTAAAAGTTACAATAATGTTAACCCTACTGACAAGTATCATCTGTATAACCAACGCCTGTGTTATTGCTCTGTGCCATAGAGCTCCATTCTTCCCTGCAATACTATCAGAAACAAATCAATTAGCTATTCAACCTATCAAGACGTTAAATGATTACAGTGAACATGGACAATAGTTAAATCAAGATACACCAATATGTTCATGCTCACTGAATGCAAGCCTCTGCCAAACAAGTCCACACAATACTGATCGAGTCTATCGACACCAGTAAAACCACTCTGTGTTTTGCAGCGTACTGTCTTTAGATGTGCCCACACTAAGGGCTTTCTTCCTCTGCACATAGTTTCTCTTTTATATGGTGCATAAACTCCAGATTACTGCTGCTGCTGCTGCTTTGCTATTCTCTCCAATATGGTAATTACTCATACCAGCAGACAGAGAGACAGCAGTTCAACACTCTAGCTTTGAATTTGTATACATCCACAGCTCGAAATAGTCTGCAACAAAAGGCACTATTTACTCCTGTTGGAATGCCGTTTGCTCAAAATTACAGTGCCTTGCTTTTTGTAGGAAATGACTAAGACTTTGCAAACAAATTTGTCACGTTTTTGAAGATGTATGTATTTAGTAGGAACCAATGGTCTTAGAATCCTCCGTAATTTCTAATATATCAATGAGAATAGTATCTTTGTAAATATTAAACTATTATCTATTATGTGGCATATGTGTTAGTTAGAGACTGTTGCTAATGATTGCAGCCAAGTCCCCATACTCCCTATATTGTGGTCATACAGTATAATCACAATAATATTTGTATAGCGCTTCTCTAGGACTCAAAGTCGCTCTACTTTCAGTGTTAGTAGCTGCTGCGTTGACCTCGGGTAAAACCCAGTTGTTTGTTTCTCATCTAAAGGTTTACACGGAGCCAACATGAACGTTTATTCACAATAGGATTCATTCTTAAACCTAATATAAATACAACATCAACCGCGAACGCAGTCTCTTAATCAGACAATTGTTTGGTTGCAAATGGTTGTCGGTTCTTTGAAACAACTTCACGTCTCAGTGGCAAACAAAAAAATAAATATGCACAATCTTAAGTACCATCTGTCGGGTGAGAGTGTCTGTGGGTTTAAGGTAGCCATTTTTTTTCATTTTTAATGCTACCTGTAACTCTTGTTAAATACAAAAGATCCAGTATAAAATTAACAAGCAGAAAATAATGCAACACAACGGAGGAAGAGCTATTTGATTCAACACAAGCTTCTGATGCCGCTGTACGCTAATAATATTCACAAGAAAGGGAAACGATGTCCCATGAAAATTCAAGGCAAACTGCTTTGTGGAAGTACAAATTCTACAACCAATCTTTTGAATCAAAGCTAAATTATTATTTTTTTAAAACAAGGCTACTGCATAATGTGCGGGGTTGTTTGACCCTGAGAGAGACCAGTCTTGGCTCAATGGTCATGTTTTAAATCATGTAGCCTTGATAAAAAAGTAAAGTAGTTGACCTTGAATTTCAGAAGGGAACTTTTCGTGTAGACCGTCAAAGAAAAATAATTGAATGTAGCATTTAAGACTGTGATAAAATATATGTAAGGGAAGACGAGGAGCCTTGGAAAACGCATATAAAGAGCATTTAGTTTGAAACATACAGAACAAGCTCAGTATTTTGATGTTATTTACTACTGAGCTTTACACTGCAGGGGGCGCTCTTCTCTACGAAATACAAACAGAGCCAATGCAAACTACTAAGTCTACAAGTCTAACCTATAATATAAGTCATATAACATAAGAATACTGTGAATAGTGAAGTGATTTTGAACACAATATTTCAACATCCATGCTAACAAACATCAGCGAGTGTGAGATAAAGGGAATGTTCACATTGTACCATTCAACGTGCAGGCTAATAAAGAATAAATGAAGTTATGTGAAGCTTCAAACATATACTTTGCTGTGATTAACTTAGAATTAATAATATACTTCAAATGAAAATGGTTTGCTTTGACCTAGAGTGTCACAGAGTGTTTGTCAGTGCATCCATCAGTCTGCGAGTCAAATAAATAAAGCATCGTGTTCCTTTCACTTGGCTTCTGGATGATAATAGGAGTGGGCTGACTGACAGCCAGACAGAGCGAGTGAGTCAGCAAGGCTCCAAAACAAGGCAAAGCTATTGTGATTCAAAAAGCAAGGCACAGCGGCAAACAGAACTGCAACAACCAGGAGACACATATGCACCTGTGTGTGTGTGTGTGTGTGTGTGTGTGTGTGTGTGTGTGTGTGTGTGTGTGTGTGTGTGTGTGTGTGTGTGTGTGTGTGTGAAACCAACAGATTGCTTTTTATCTTACTGAAGCATGTTTTAAGCCATTTGATGTTCATTAACCTCACAATCAACCTTTGTTTTCAGCATGTCAAAGAAATAATCTATCTTAAAATGCTACTTTTCTCACACAGATATTATTAAATATTTTTTTCGGGTTTAGTTTTAACTTTAACCTTTACCGAAACCATATACCTCAGTTTAAATGTACTTAACAATGAGGATATATTTTCATTTTAGATGGATTTCACCCCCATCACTACCCTTATTATTCGTTATGTCCGATCTATATATAAATATAGACACACACACAGATGCACGCACACACAGAGCTTATTTCTCTCTTATCCAGAGAAATCCTTTTATCAGCCTCTCAAAGCTGGGTAATCAAAGAATAAAGAACCATGTCAGTCTGCTATTGCTAGAGACTGAAGTGTGTGTGTGTGTGTGTGTGTGTGTGTGTGTGTGTGTGTGTGTGTGTGTGTGTGTGTGTGTGTGTGTGTGTGTGTGTGTGTGTGTGTGTGTGCTAATCCGTTACCATGTGCTTCCTGTCTGATGTTAAGTAATATGGAAGAAAAAAATATATCAATCTCACCTCAGGCCGAATGTGTGAGACTGCTCATAGTGGAACAGGGAATGAATCTTAGCATCTGTATTCACAGCAATCAGCCTGTCAATCATATCCTGTGGAGTAAAATGAGAGGCTTTGAACAAAACACAGCAGTTATGGTGCAAAACAGTTGATAATCACGATGTGTAAGGTGAGAAATGTACATCAGACTGGGTGCATTAGGGTTTTTGAGGAGGAGGTATTTGCTAGGTGAAACAAATGCGTAGGTGGTGGATGAAAGCAATATAAAAAGTGCAAACATGCCCTCACATGGCTGAGAGAGGCATTGCATGAAGTCTGGGCTACACAGTGTGAAAATCACTCACAGGAATGGAGGTTGGCATCTCTCTCAGGGTGTATTCACTTTTGTTGGCAAGAGGCTGCCGGCCAAGCAGCTCCCAAACTGCCTGGGAGGAGGAGAGCAGGTTCACCAAGGAGAGGAAGGACTGGAGAGAGGGACAGAAACACCAGAGGGTTAGAGGAAGTAGTACAATACAATAAAAACAGTGAGAAAGAACTGAAATAGAGATTTAACTTAAAGGTCACCTGTCATGCTATTTTTAGGCAATAGCATAGGTCTCAGATATATAAAAATATATAAAAAACATGTCTATGAAGTGTTTTGCTCAAAATACCAAACAGATCCCCCATTCTAGCCATGCCTCATATCCCTTTATTTCACTTCCTGTTTCAAAAGTGCTGATTTGGGGTATAAAGCTTTAAAAAAAATTATAAAAAATAAAAGAGGAGGGGGCTGAGCTCATGCAGGACCCGGCAGCTACTGTCTAAACTAAATACTGCCGTGATGAAACGCCATATCATGGATTATCAAGGATTATTTCTGAAACAGTATGGAGCTCAAAGGCTTTCTCTCTTGCCGGTTATACCACAAGGTGAGTTCCTTTTTATTTCCTGCTTCTTCACACACATGCTCTCCAGTACAGGTTAGCTCTGAGTGTTAGCGATGCTAATGTAAACATGCACCGACCATATTACATCCAAAACAGTCGGGCATTGTTTCTGATAGCAACGTTTCTGATAGGGCCGTGGGTGTAAAGCCAGCCTACATTTCCGATATTACGTCATATCGGACGCAAATCTGGATCAGCTCCGTTGTAGCCCCGTTTTTAGAGATTTGGCTACCTTAAGGCAGCTCCTGTCTATGGGCTCCATGGGTGTGGGCCTGGGACAGACCACCCCCACCTCTTCAATCCCGCACTCGAGAACAGACCACAGCTCTACCACTAGTGCACGGACAAAACCTGCAACACAAGCCAGTGGTATCGATATGAATATGAATGTAGAAGAGACAATAGAGTTAACAGATATGGAGGGAGATAAAGAGAGGGGGAGAACATGCATCTAGAGTCTCTAGCCAAATTCAAACCGTGGAAATTGTAATAAATGAGTAAACAGTTTTAATGATTTTGATTTTATTGGTTGTATGCCACTCTCTGCCTAAGGCATCCTTTTCCCATATGTACCTGATTATATATGCTACTTATAAACGTGTTTCTGAAATACACATCATAATCTGATTTGCAATTCTTGTCACACAGGTACTTAAATCACATAATCCTTAAATGAAAGAAACCTTATATTCAGCTTTCTTTCTCCACATATGCTTCCAGAAATGATTTGAAAAGCACGTTGTTCCCTTGGCCTCTCGATGCCTGCTTTATGTTGACTGTTACCATTTGTGGATACAAGCTTTAAGCATCACATCTGGCCAGTGTTTGTCTTTAAGTGCTTTAGTACCTGAAGTGTGTAAAGCTGCCACCCCTGGAGCGGTTGCTGCCACCTGTGTCACCATCACGCCATATCCAAACTTCTCACAGCGGCTCACCTGCAGAAAACACAAACAGAAACCCAATAATCCCCTACGTTTGTTTAGGCTTTTACCATTTTTGATTCGGCAAGTCAAAATTGAATAAGAGTTTGGAAAGGATCAACTTTGCGGGGGAAAAAGGAAAGGGAGAATTGTAAACTTGGCATTCAGTATGCAAACTCTGCCATGACACTGCTAGAAAAAGCACTTATTGACGAAGTTTAGTACGCTAAGCGGAAATTGCAAATTGATTTTTGATTGTGCCGGCCCTGCATTAATTACAACACAACTAAAAATAGACAAAATGTAATTATTTTCCTTAACTATAGTGAAATGCAAAACGAGAGGCGCAATTGCCAGAGTGCGTAAACATTGGCAGTAAATTAAGCCCACAGGGGATTGCAGTAAGACGTGCGCGTGGACAATAATATGTATATAAAAGGCATATGTACAAATCAGAGAACAATAAATTAAACCCTGTGTGGGAGTATCTGCATGTAACAGTCTCCAGGCTATTGCATATTCCTCAGGAAATATGGCAGTGGCCTTGAGGAACAGCAGAAACAAAACATCACATCTCCTGCAGAATGAGTTCGGGCTACAGATGATGTGGCACCCCTGGGAAGTGTGACCACATTAATATAATTATTATTATTATTTAGAGTAGTTTATATGATTTTGTGTAATAAAACAACCTCAGAAGTAATCTGGAAGGAAACTGAACACAACGTGTACTCATTACTTCTGTTTCACCTGCACCATACAGGTATCATTACTGTTACTGTGGTCCTCATATCGGGGACCCGTAACAGTTCTTGGGGGCTCGTCCGGGATCGGCGCCACCTACTGGTCGGGAGCTGATCCATTAATGACTTCTAGGACCAATACCGGAGCTGATGCGAGCAGAGAGCTGTAAGCTGGAGCAGACGTGGAACCGTTGCTGAACTGAGCGATAGATGCATTGAGTAGTGAGGCGGAACGTTTGTGTTCGATTCAATGGTTCCGGGGTACCGATTAAAGCAACGGACGTTCCCGGGGTTTCCTCAGGAGTAATCTGGAAGGAAACTGAAGGTTTGCGAAGATAATATGTAACGGCCCGCTAACAGTTAAAGACTTTGTAGCGCTGTTTACATGTGTAAAACCGTTAAATAGTGTGTGAGTATTAGCCTAGCTTCCCCGGTACGGCGCCATTTTGGGGACAACGTGATCTGACGCAGTAAGGATACAAGTTTGTCAGTATATCTGAAGCTCCCGCACACTGAGTATTTACATGCATGTTTAGTGATTGTGAGTTTGTAATAAATATGTACTTTGTAAGGGTTATAAGTTAGTTACTGTTGGTAAAACAGTAAGGTTGTTTGTTACACTTAAATATGTTTCAGTAGTGCATTTTAGTGACCTGCCATTAATGGCAGAAGGTAAATAGTCAACATGACAGGTTAGAGGGGTCATGAAATACTACTTTTAAGTGAAAGTAAAAAGAAGAGTAGTATTAAATACAGGTTAATACTGTATACAAATGTATTTAAGGTACAACACATTTTATTGAATGTGAAATTAAATTCGACATATGTGTTTATCACATAAAAGAGTAACATACAGACAGAGTGAAGGTATGGGAATGGTTATTGAGGAATGTAAGTCGAAACTGAAATGCATAAGATTAATATGTTTATATGATTTGTGTAATAAAACAACCTCAGAAGTAATCTGGAAGGAAACTGAACACAACGTGTCCTCATTACTTCTGTTTCACCTGCACCATACAGGTATCATTACTGTTACTGTGGTCCTCATATCGGGGACCCGTAACAATGACACATGGAAACAGAATGAATACCGTGTTTCAAGATGCATAATGTTCTGCAGGGTGGGATATTATAAGATACAAAGACTAGAAATACATTTTTCAGAGTAAATTTGATTTGCATTTCAAATGCAAGAGTTTTTTGTAGGGTTTAAATACTGTATGATATTTTACCATGAGTTATTCAAGCTTAGTGATGCGACTTTTAATTTTCAAAAAGGTATATTTTACTTTATTTTATTCCACCGAGTCTCATAGTGGGTGTGCAGCTGTTCATCTTGCTCCATTGCTCAGGCGTCTACGCTCGATATTTTTTGTTCTAATCCTGCATCCTGGCTTCAGGGTTGGCTTATTGTAACTCAGTAACTGTGGCAAAGAATCACCTGAGCAGTGTCATATTTCTTGCGCGCATTGATGTGATCAGGAGGGATTAAAAACAGCCAGTGGAGATGGAGATGAAACAGTTCCATCTAAATATATCAGCACCGATGATTATCTTCTGCAGTAATGAAGTCACAATGTTTTTTTCATATGAAGGTGGCACATGATAGTTATACTGTATAAATTAAATAGCTTACAATTTAACTTGTGCTTTTATAGAAAAGGATTCGGGACATCTGGAATTCCTGAGTAGTAGTATCTTACATCAACTGTTGCAAAGTCAAACACATGTCAAATAATACCACAGTTTGTGCCATTTCAGGGTATATGCAGGAATCCTGAAGTCAAATGTAATACCTTTTAAGACCCTTTCCATACATTTTAAGACCTCATCGCCACTTCGAGTTCTAACCGGTTACATTGGCGACACACTTTACCTCACATTGACTATATACAGTATTGATTGTCCTTCCTCCTTATCTTCCAACCATTTGGACGCAAACTTGCATTTCCCCATAACGATGTTGTTTAACAACTGGCGTAAACGGACCTTCACGCGCTATCAAGCAGTGAGCGCGCGATGTCCTGTTCAGATGACGTCAAATCCAATGGGATGCCATAAATAAACTACACAGAATCACACTACACACCTACGCAATGATTACATTCAGGCAGACTGTAGAATACAACCTCTTTGGACAATTTATATACTTAATGAAAACAAGCTACACAATGTAATACCTTGGAAAATGCCGTTTAATACTTTTTAATAGCCTTAATTTTCGCTAAATTGATTTATCAACTTTTAATACTTTTTAAGACCCCGCGGACACCCTGTGTTTAACCCTCAAATTCATTCAGGGATTACCTGCAGTTAAGGTTGAGAAACGTCCAGGTGTGTATGTGGGGAGCAGGGTGTGAAATACTGATAGGCTCCAAGAAACTATGATCAGTTGTTGGAAAAAATTCCTTAGCGTGTGCCTTAAGAAGCAGCACATATAAACTAAATAATGAATAAAAAGACAAAGTATAGAACTCTATTATTAAAAAGGACCACAGTCCTCAGCCATTGTTGTGTAGCTTTATAAAGAACGGTGTTTGTTTTCACCTGTAGTTTCTTAGTGAAGCGTGAGAACATGTAGGAGACACACTCAGTGATGGCTCCTGTCTGCTGGAGCAGCAGCAGACCTTTAGGAGTTGCAGCAAAGTTCAGCAGGCTGTCCAACAGCGTCTCCTCCCAGATGAGCCTGCTCCAAAGTCAAAGAGTGAAACACAGTGAGCTGTAACACAGAGCTAAAGCACTGCAAAGCAATCCCTTACACAGGTGAACAATCAAGAGAAAAGTTGAAGTTGTATAGATGAGAGTAACACCTACGTCACTTCCGGGCGAAAATTACAGCCCGCCCACTTTTGGGGGAGAACAACGCTGTCATTTGAATGGCGGTCAATACAAATTCTGAAGTTTTTGCCAATCCGATCAGACATTTTTGAAAACCGTGGATTTTTGGATCTTCAAAGAGCCCGATTACGATGGCCAGTCAGGCAAACAATTACATTAAATCATTTGAACACGAAAATCGGGCTCGATATATGGTTCAATTAAAATCAGGCGAGGCTGTAATTTTGCCAGCTGTTACTCTCATGAGTGAGGCGGCAAATAATTTTGTTATCATGCCAAAAAGATGCTGTGTCGTTTATTGCACCTCAAACACTAAAACAAATCCAGAGTTACGTGTTTCTGTACTTCCTCTAAGAAGAAAGGACAGTAAAAGAAGAGCTCTGTGGCTTCAGGCTCATCGCCATTCAAATGACAGCGTTGGTTTCCCCCAAAAGTGGGCGGGGCCGTAAAGTGACGTAGATGTTACTCTCATCTATGGACATCGATCGCCTACTGCTATATTTACCCATATATCGAGCCCGATCGTCGATTTCAAATGATTTAATGTAATTGTTTGCCTGTCTGGCCATCGTAATCGGGCTCTTTGAAGATCCAAAAATCCACGGTTTTCTTACATTTCGGATCGGATTGGCAAAAACTTCAGAATTTGTATTGACCGCCATTCAAATGACAGCCGTAATTTTTGCCCGGAAATGACGCATGTGTTACTCTCATCTATCGAACCAATTATTGTGTCGTAATTGCATTTTTCTTTATTTAAATTCAGCCTGTAATTGATGAAAATGAAAAACATAATTCTGTGTCTTTGATTTATCCAAGTTTATTCTCTGTAATAGCTGGAGTATCACAACTTACATTCCAGGGATTTGAATAAAATACTCAAACCTTACATGTTGTGGGAGAATGTCCCAGCAGTGGCTCCAGGTACCGGTGTTGGGACCCTTTCTGACAGGGAACTGGTCTAAAAATAAAGTAAAATGTATTATTTAATTTGGGTTTTCCTTTTATTTTTCTCAGTGTTTACAAGTGTGTGGCATATCTGAAGGTTTTCATGTGGCTCTCACTTCTTTAAATTGCTATACTGTTGTTCTAACTGCCTTATATGTTTTATCTTGATATTGCAATTCCTAATATATATTTTCGATTATCTTCGTGCGTCCCTATCAAGCCAAATGAAGGCACTAGCACACTGGATTCATCTCCTTCTCCTGTGTATTAGCTTTGTTTATAAAACCTTCTGGCACCATCGAAAAACGTTAGGAAATCAGGGTCAAAACTGTCATTCTGATCAATGAAACCTTTAACAGTTTTTTCCCTCGTGAACTAATTAAAAGCAATTCATTAAGATGCCTCCCACAATCTCGAGTTGGTGTCTTTTGATAGTGGGTGACTCTAGGTCAGCGGTGTTTTTACATTATGTAAGACTATGAAAACAGATGTGGACTTGGATTCATGACATCTTTTAGTACATGCTGTCCGCTGCATGACAGCGCAGTACGTGGAAGCTGATAATTAATATTTAACAAACAATGGGCGAAAGTCTGAGGAAGTAAGTGTAAAAATAGTCTATGCTGATGCCACATTGTCTCGAGTTCATTTTGACGTGAATGATTTGAAAAACAGAGCAGTAAGACGTTAAGAGGGACTGTGTGCTGAGTTTACAGATATCTAACAGACATTAATTATGTTTCCTACCAGCTAGAGGCAGTTTCACTACGTCTATTTCCTCTGTAGCTGTATTTTATTAGGAGTTGTTAGGAAGTGTTTTTGGTTTTGGTTGCAGTTCTCTGTTTTGTTTTCAGTTTAGTTTTTCGGTTCAAACTATATTACTCAGATGTTGATGAAGAACCTAAATGGAGCAGATTACAATGGTTAGTTAATTCCCTTCCATCTGCGAGCAGCGGTGGCACTTCTCTTGCTGCACTGAATGAATGAAGAGAGAACACGGCATTCATCAAGCAAATGAAACATGACAGGAGTATTCTAGCCAGTGAAACTCATCATTAGACATGGACACCCCTCCATTAAATGTTCTCGGAAAAAATATTGAAATGGAACTTTTATCTACCATCTCTTACTATGTGTTTATGGAGGGGATTAGTGGCAGTGCTCACTGAGAGAGGATCTCATTTCTTACATTTACACAGTCAGCCTGTAATAAACAATCAATTCTATACAGCAACACCAGATTTATGATGCTAAATTGTTTTTATAATGTGATAATAATTTTGATTTTTATGTGTTTATTGTCTTTTTTGCCTTAAGTACTTTTAAACTGCAAGGAGCATTTTACAAAACAAACAAGTTTCCCAAATGAGTTTCCAAAGAATTGTTGTCAAGCTGATATTAAACCACTTAAAATCAGATTGGAAATCCAATACATTGAGTTTGTGAATCTAAACACTTGACCTTTTTCCATGCAGCAGCGACCGCTTTGTGCAGGCCGTAGGGTCGGAGGACCTGCAGACCCTCACAGGTGTTGTACATCTGCCGACAGACGAAGATAAAGGCTCCACACGATGTTTGGGACATGTCAGAGTCACTCAGGCAGGACAGCTCCTTCTCCAGCAGCATGAGGGTGAACTGCACGATGACATGAGCAGGAAAAGTTCTGAAGGGGGGAACAAACAAAGAGAATATTCTGATTTTCACATGTGACAGCTTGCACATGTGGCACTTGCACATGTCCGGCAGTGGCTCAGTCAGTAGGGGCTTGGACTGGGAGCTGTAGGGTCACCGGTTCAAGTCCCCGACCAGACCTAAAATATGGAGTGTGGACTGCTACTTGGAGAGGTCCCAGTTCACCTTCTGCCCTGCCGTGGTGACCTTGAGCAAGGCACCGGACACCCCCCTTCCCCCCTCACTCCCATTGCTCCCCGGGCGCTGTACATTAGCTGCCCACTGCTCCAAGTACTAGACTCCTGGTACTAGGATGGGTTAAAAGCAGAGAACACATGTCACTGTGTGTGCTGTGTGCTCTGCATGTGTGACCATTAAAGAGGGTTTCATCCCTCCCTATTCTAATTCTAATGTGTAATATGAGGTGCTGAACAATTCTGAAGGGATTACTGTATGATATTTTGCATTGCTTTGGCTTTCCCTATTCAGACAAGATCTTTAAATGGCCCCTATTATGTCTATGTTACTTTAGGACGTAAGCCTTTGCAGACCATTTGCATACATAAAAACCGATATAAAAAACACTTCAGGAAAGGGAGAAACCCAAAAAGCGATAAATGTTAGTAACTCGTAAATAAATGGTCATAAAGAGTTGCCAAGAAACATCAAGATGGAAGGGGGGGGGGAATCAACTCAGTGAACAACAGATACCAAGGATGCTGGCTGATGAAGAAGACGAAGTAAGCTAGGTAGCCAATATAAGGCTTAGTCATCTTGCCAAATAGTGAGCCTGTGTTGATGTATGAAAACTGTTAGAACTGGTTTATAAATGCTTCTTAATGATTAATAAAGTGTTTACAACCTAATTAAAGGCGAGTGTGGCTGCGAGGGAGTGCAGTCGTCTTTCAGCCAGAAGGTTGTGGGTTCGATCCCAGCCCATGCAGTCAACATGTCGATGTATCCTTGGGCAATATATTTTAACCCTGAGTTGCTCCCGATGGCCAACGGTGTGTGAATGTTAGGTCCTAGAGTAAGTTACACTGTTCTGTATGAATGGGTGTGAATGGGTGAATGACATGTAGTATGTAAAGCGCTTTGAGGGGTCTTAAAGACTGGATAAAGCGCAATATAAGTACAGTCCATTTACCATTAACATTTAATAACCTAATTATAAACCCTTTATGAATCCTTTATAAGGGTAGTCTTATTGTAAAGTGGTACCCACAGAGCATAATAGCGCCTCGTTAAATTATAAAATGACAAAAAGCCTGATAGTACAAGCCCCTTGGTCTTTAAGATGCTGATTTTGTAGCATAAGTATAAGAACTAATGGAATTACAACAATTATAACAGGATACAAAATGTGTGTGTAGGGCCACTGAGTGCCCTGAACATCTTTTTTGCTGTAATGAGATTTGAATGTATCGAAGATACATCCTCAGTGACTGACAAATGAAGCTCAGCGTAAGTTCAACCAGGAAGACCGTCTTTACTCTTCATTTACTATTCCCATGTAACTACTCTCTCTCCTCTCAATAAGTGATCGGGGGCGTCACTCTCCAGCTTAACCAATCACTTCGCTCTATTCCCAAGAGCCTATCATAGCGCTCTGCCAAACCTTTTAAGTCTGCTCTCCCCCCTCTGAAGTTGTCATTTCAGGTGACTCGACGCAACCCTCCTCCACCCCTTTTCACCTCCTGTCCCTTTGAATCCAGGGTCAAGCTAAGCCCCTCCCCTTCAGACCGACCCAACTATCCATTCACCACCACCAGTGTCTAGACCCCGGGGGTTTCATCAGATCGGTTCCTCCCCTCCCGAATGATACTTCCTGCACAACGGGGCCTAATCGCCAAAATCACCATTACATTCATTTGTGTATCTCTGCAACAAATATGTATTCTTACATCAAAACCGTCTCTCCTGATTGAACAAGTCTAATCTGCTTTCTGTGCACAACCAGGTGGATTTGATATGCCAACTTTACTCTGGAGTCTTCTTGCCAAGTCAGAAAAGATATATGTAATTTATTCATTACCATCAAAGATAAAGAAAGTATGTATTTAATCATAATTCAATCACGCTCTCTCACCTCTCATTGTTGGATACAACGAGATTCTTCTCATATAGGAAGAGAGATAATCCCCTGTCGGTGTTTGCGATGCGAGCCAGAACATCAGCGATCAGAGGCAGTGTTGCTGCCGGAGATTTTAATTTCACCTGCAAACCGTAGAGAATAAACAGACAAAATGACACAACTGCTTCAGAAAGTCAAATCCCAGATGAATAGGTATTGTAAATTGAAATACCATAATCTTTGGAACTGATGGAAGTAAGGAAAAGCTATTATAAATGTATGAGCAATGCTTCCACAATTTCAAACAATTTTTCAGAGAATGATGGATGACAATTATCTGTCCAGCTGTGAAAAGTGAACAGCTGACATGAAACACTTTAGGACTCAGATGTGGTGTTTGAATCAAGGTTTGGAGGAATGGTTGAGGTTAGACCTTGCATTTATAATCAATATTAGGATTCATATTAGGGAAATATCTTGAAGGGAAATGTTGGAAAATGGACGGTAGAGTATGATAAGGCATTTATTAGACTGAAAAAGCCGTGTTCTAATATGACATCTGACTTTTTTACCCTGGAAGTAAAACTCTTTGAAATATAATATATATTAATACAAAGCTACACACCAACATGTTTGTGACATAAAGGATCCACTCTATATAGGCTTTTCGTGGCTTTGTCATTAAAAAATCAAGTTAAATCATTCTCAAATAAACAAACAGTTTTGAGTTTTACAACCCCTGCATTCAAACTCCAATTTTGAAAAAGGGTAAACGTATGTATCTATATATTTATAAGTCCAAGAATCGTAGTTGTAGTTTCTACAACTTATCTGGTTTCTATTCTTCTCACAACAGTGCGTACTGTATATATTTTAAAGGTCACCTATTATGCAAAATCCACTTTTTCATGTCTCTTCTACATCAACGTGTGTCCCCTCTGTGGAAAGAGACTCTGAAAGTTTCAGGAACAAAGATTCTCTCTCTTTTTGTCCTGATCCATTTATATAAAAACCTGTCTGAAATGAGCTGATCAGATTTTGGCCACTTTATGATGTCATAACGATTTTTTTGGCTTGTGTAACCATTAGCCAATCACCCCCCTTATCACCTGAATCTCCTCCTAGAGCACCATTGTGTTCTTTCTAACCAAAGAGATCTCTCAGAGGGGTGTGGCTTCTTATTTTCATCTAAAGTAACAGACAGAGAATCAGCACTTTTGAAACAGGGCTGAAACAGAGGGGATTATGGGATGGTGCAATGATCTGTTTGGTGTTTGGAGCCAAACACTTCAGAGACATGTTCTGTATATATCTGAGACCCATAATATATTGATGTAAGAAGACAGTATAATAGGGGACCTTTAAAGTATGTCAGTGTGTGTTTAGTGTGAGCGTTTCACCTGCTGTCCATTGAGCAGAGCGATGACAGGAGCCAGCAGCATCTCTATGACAACGGTCTGGTGGAGACACTCTGCAGCGCTCTCTGTCCTCTCACACAGCATCCACAGCACCTCCATCGCCAGACAGCTGGGCGTCAGCGAGTCTAACACACACACACACACATTTAACTGAATTATACAATACATCTTGGAATATTTATATGCTTTAACCTGACACTAAAACACATTGTCTGACTAGTACACCCGACTGGTCGATAACCTGGAAATCAAGTTTTGGAAAGACACCCATACCAAAGCTGCTGGAGGCTTGCGGGGTGTTTTATATTTAAACAGACGCATACAACTTTATACCTGTCATTGTGAGTTCGACTTGAATTCTGGATGCATTTTTTATGTACAGTATCAATCAGATCACCTAGGACACAGGTATATTAAGAAATCTATGACCAAACATCCCACTCATATACATTTAATCAAGAACTGTACTGGTTCAAGTCCTGAACGGACGAAAAAAGAGAGTGCCAGATCACCTCTTGTGCACTGCCTTGCTAAATCTACTTAAAAAAAAAAAAGAATATAGATAGTTCTCCTCCAAAACATTTTGAAACATTCATCTCCATTGCATGCAGAAGTTCAAATTAACTAGAAAGAAATCATTTAAAATTGTCATTTAAATAAATCATTACTTTGGAAAAACATAAAAAGGCTGTGGTTAGAACATCGCAAAAGTCTCATTCTTGTTGAAAATGTTTTGTATTTCTACATAAATATTGCCTAAAGGGTTAGGGTTAGGGTTCGGGCTCCTACATTTTGTGCATTCCCTCCAGGCACTTCTAGGTAAAATCTCTGACATTTTCATTGCATTGTGTAACATCATGATACTATTCAGAATACACCCTCACAAGGTGCAGGTGATCGTCATCAGACTGCAGGTCAAATATTGATATGTAACTATGACTTGCTCTGCGTGACTCTCTGCTGCAGCAGCCAAAAGAGAGATGATCCTCCTCTGACAAAGTCAAGCCAGGGGACACTATTGATCACTGGCAGGGAGCGTTGCTGCAGTGTAATTCATGAGAATAAATGGGGCAATAAAGCAAGGTCATCCAGGACACAACCAGAAAAAGTCTATGACTCGGTACAAGGTTAAGAGATAAAAGATATGGGTCTAAGGAATGCTGTTCCGCCTCATAGGGAGGGTCACTGTGTTCCTGCTGATCCCAGACTCACAATCTGCCCAGGAAAACAGGGAGGAAGTCGAAACTCTGTGACACATTTTATACAGTGTGAGTGTGTGTGGCCTCACCTGTGTGTGAGGGGTCACTTTGCAGGGGTTTGAGGTGTTGGTACACGATGTTAATCAGGATGACCACCAGGTCTGTCAGGCTGACTGGATCTGAAACAACATGATAATGAGATGAATCACTGGTTACTCAGTGCAGATAGAGACAGAAAAAATAGGGTTTTTTTGGGAAGGAAATAGTTGAGTCAAGGAAGTTACTTTATGCACTGTTGGCTCATCATTTTATCTCCGGGATGAGTTTTAGTAAATGTGTGTTTTTTTTTTATTTCCAGCAAAATTATGATTAAATATTAACTTTTCAATTAGTTTCTTAAGCAAAAAAGTCAAACTTCTGCTGGTTCAAAGGTCTTAAGTGTTAATATTGTTCCCTTTTCTAAGTTGTATAGCACAAGACACCTTTCACCGTGTTGAAGGAACCTTGGTACTGTACCTTAAGGGTGCTCTGAAAATATAGAAAACATGATTAACTAAATCACATTTAAGTGTATTTAAGCTGCTTCAGTGTGAGTCTATGAGAGAGCAAAGACTCTGTTTAGTGAGAGTTATGCAATACAGTTTAATCAAAATCAATTGGCAAAATTAGCAAATAAGGCTTTGGATTTAACATAAAATAGAGAAAATATCCTAAAACATGTGGACACTTCATTAAAAAAATTAAAACCTGTTTAGGAACTGACACATATTATGACACATATGCGTGCCGACCTGATCCAGTGCCCACTCAAAAAAAAGTGTGGAGGTAATAGGCCTCCACCCGAGGAATGTGTCACATTTCAATATAAGCTACTCTAACGTCAGAGTTAATTGCCTACAGAATGCCATGGAACAAGAGTCACGTATCGCTAAATAATTGACGAAGACCATGAGTCTGTTTTAATGGTTCACCTATGTATCATTCACGGCGTTACATAACGTTTTTAGTGATTAAGAAGGGTGGAGGGATCGATGATGGGATCAGACGGGAAAGAGGAAGGAGTGGCACCAAGAGTAAAATGATCAGACGCATTGCAACATGAGATTATCTGCTGTAAAGATTAAAAAGGGATAGTTTTGTTGGGGGCAATAAACTATAAACACATGTTTTTCCATTTAACTCTGCGTCACTCATTTGAACCATGCGTGGATTCTGCAGTTGCCAACAATGGACATTAAAAGAATAGAGTTAGATAAGGGGATGGACATCACTTTAGTATTTCTATGGTTAATAATGGTTAACTTAGCACAAAGACTAAAAACAAGGGGAAATAAGGTGCACATTCCTCACTCAAAGTGTTAGATTAAATGTATTTAATCTGTACAAAAACAACAAATGTAAAAAAAAAACGTTTTTATAACAGATTATTTGTTGGATTTTTTCTTAAACAGATTACGCAATCAAATATAATGTAATTTGCATGTTACAGGACAGATATAAGAGGTTTTTAAAGGTCTTATCGTCCAACCCTCATCAAACTTTTCCTTTTACTAATGTACAATATTGTACCTTATAAAACGGACAAGTCAAATCAAGCAATCTGATTGGTTCTTAGCCGTGATATAATGAGCGTATATCACGGGTAGAATTGTAGTTACTTTTCACAAATCAGTATCCCTCCGCGTCTGAGAAAAGCTACAACCGTTACAACTGTTGCATTACGTCCGTTACGAAACTAACTAACTAACAATCGTCGTGTGGCGCAGTGGGTGGTGCGTTGGTGTTCGGATCAGGGGGTCACAGGTTCAAACCCCACTGCAGTCAGCATGTCGTTGTGTCCCTGGGCAAGACACTTCACCCCAAATTGCTCCTGTGGTGATTGTCCACAGTATTGAGTATGTAAATTGCTTTGGATAAAAGCGTCTAACAAGTAACATGTAATGTAATGTAATGTAACAAAGCTTAAGATGGAAACATGTAAGGTTAACTTCGACCTCCGGGCTGGCCTTACTATGGAGGAGTGGATTGAGCAGTGCCTATCTCCAGAAAAAAAAGCACCTAAACGACGACATGCAGAGCTACGTGAAGAGCAGGTAGACCAACTGGAAAAGTACCACCATTCAAAAGCTTTCTGATGCGGGTCTTGAAAGCAGAGAAATGATGACCGTTAGTGGCCACAGGTGCGAAAGCTCTCTCCAGAGCTACTGGAAGCTGAATCTCGGGGACCGGAGAAAGTGGAGCAATATTCTCGCCACGCCAAGCAACAGCCTAGAACAACCCCAACCTACACAAGTAACCACGTAAGCCATTCTACTGATGCTGGACAGTTTTTCAGTGGCTGCACAATAAACGGCAACATACAAATGAATGTAAGTAAATAGCCAAATAATGGATCAACGCTCTCTGTCTAATATGTTCGCTAGCTGTTAGTGTTGTTGCATAGCAACCACCTCGCACTATGTTTTGTGCAGAAGGCAACGGGGACTATTTTATTTTGAACATCATTATTTACTAATACAAACTATTTGAATTAGAGTGTGTATTTTTCTTTCATATTGCCACACTTGGTAACCGTTTTATAAAAGCAATAGCTCACTTCAGGACGTGATATATGGTCTTTATATCACAGCTAAGGGGCGTGGTTCGGTTCGGCCCGACGCCGAAGCGGCCTGTCGTGAGCTATTGTTAATTATACTGCCTTTAGTGAAGATGTCAAGCAAGAATGTAAACATTAAAACCCACATGCTTTTGATTGATCTAAAACAGTTTACAGAACAGTGTAGTTGTGTACCTTTGCGCTTCTTCACTGTGATGGGAAAGAGCTTCCTGCCGTTGGTGTAGATGAGCAGTTTCCCCAGGACACACAGCGAGTGGACGAAGAAAGCATATTCAAGCTCTTTTCCCGTGTAAACACTCCTCTGGACTGAGCCTGAAACATTACAGAGACAAGGGCCCACATAGTGTTGATAGTATTAAAGATGATGGAAAGAGCTAAGCTAAGATGGAAACAAACAAACACTTTTTCCGTCACATGGCTAATTCTTGTTTACAACTTTTTTAAGTGTTGCAAAAGACATATTTAAAATAAAAAGGGTAATAGTCTTGCACGACCAAAAATGTGCATCCACAAGAGAAAATTATTCTATTCTAATATTTAAACTACTTTTCATAAACCCAAGATGAATGCCCCTGCTGTGGTGGACAGAAAGTGTAAAGACATTTCATACAGCGGCTGTAATCGAAGGAGATTGACCAACGAAAAACGCCAGCAGGGCCTCCGGGGTGCAGAAAGTCTAAAGGAAGCAGTTTATTATTTTATGAGGAGTGTATCAGTGGCGGGGAGGCAGCGTACCTCCAGTCAACAAAGACAAGGTCAAAGTGTTCGCTCTCAAGGAGGCAGCTGCTCCAGGAGATAACTCACCGACACACACTTTCCCTTAGCCCATCTCCAGCTATACTCACTCTTTGTATTGAACTAAAGCCTTTTACCATCAATCTATATTACTCTAAATGTTAATATTGCATATCTCTTGTATTATTTGTTGCAAGACATTTGTATTACCCTCATCCAGAACTTGAGTTACTTACTGTTAAAACAAACCTACTATACAAATGCTTTCTGTGCATGTCAATGGTCTGCAGAGGCTTAATTCCCTGAGTTTCTCTCACACACACACTACCCCCACCTGCCTGAAACGACTCCAGTGACATCACTATGTAACACTCGCACTTTCATTGGCTAGCGCTCCAACACATTGCACGTGATACGCTAAGGGGCGGGACATCTCTAAGCAGTTGACCAATCACAATAGAGCCGTCATCAACCTCCCATTATTCCCTTCTGTCGGCTTTATCTTTTGTATCCCTTTTTTGTTTTCATTTCTTTCTGTTTAATGTTTCTCTCTGCTTTCCTCTGTTTTTACAACAGCAGGAACAGCATGTGCCCGTCAACAAAAGAGAATAAATAAATGATGACAGCAAAGACTAGGTAGGTACAAATACATTTAACACCCACAGGCTTCAAATGAAGCATTACTTTCTCATTAGGCGTTCTCAGTAGCTCAGCCTGAGTGTATTATATTTTGGTTTGTTTCACAGTACACATTCAATCAGCATTACTGCGAATGTGTTGATGTTAACCACACAGAGTGAGAGTGGAAACTGTTATCCAGATATGCCTGAGAAAGTACATAAACCTGTTGAGGAAATCATGAGTTTTTGGTCTGTTTAACTCACCGGGTTCCTGCTGCTCTGCTGACTGGGGATCAGTTTCATTTGTTACACGTTCACAGGATTCAGTGTAATGGATACACTGCTGAAGGGCTGCTACAATCTGAAGAAAGAAACATTTGAATGTAATCTGGTTGCTGTAAACACCTGATTGGTCATGACAACTGCTAATCTCCTTCGACTCTTATTGAACCCTTTAATCAAAGTTCATTTGAATCTTAATCCTGAAGCACTGGAGGGAATTTGAATGCACTGCAATGCAAGAGTAGTTTAGGCTCAGAGTGCTTGGAAGAGTTATTGACATTTACTTTAGAGAAGGTTTCAGGGGTGATTCATCAGTAACCCTCTCTAGAGTCAGAGAGAGAGCACAGAGGGAAGTTTAGGATTAAACAATCAATCTTTAAATGTCAAAGTAACATTAAAATCTTTGTGCCCCTTTATATTGACCTTTACTGTTTGGCTATGTTGATCACACACACACACACATACATGGGCATCGCAGCCATTATATATATGGGACAAGTCCCCCCCACCTTTTAAAATGATTAGTTTAGACCCCCCACTTTTACTATGCGGAAAGTCCGTGAATCGGTCTATCCACTCGCCGCTCTCAGTAGAGCGCTGTGTCAGTGCTTCATTATCAAATCCATTACACTTGCTTATTGTGAGAATGCCCAAATCAATGAAATTCCGTCCCATGTTTTCACTGCTACTTTGTACCGAGGCAGATTCTCAGAGCCGTACACATGAGCCGTACACAAGAGCCGTACACATGCTGCGTTTTTTGTGTAGCTGTGTCTTTAGTTGTAAAATGATGCGCGCCACAGTTTCCCCGCTGCGAGGCTCCGGCGCTAACAGTTCACGAGCGTGCTCCACTAGCACCCGGATATAAGGCGCTGTTATTAAAGAGGTGGAGGGAGAGTCCTCTCCTGTCAGACTGAGAGGCTGATAACTACAGCTCAGTGAGGTAAAGGACTCTCTGAGGGTTCAGATAACTTTAGTCTAAGTAGTGGGTCTCAAACGGTTTGGTAATCATTTATGTAAACAAGTATTTCCAAGGCACACCTTTATATGATCATTATAGTTATAAAAAACAAGAGAATAACAGGTATGAAATCATTCCAACTCATACTATAGGACAGTAACACAAGAATACAGGTTAAAAGGAGAGTGATTTGTAAAATATGAATAAAGAAAGTAAATCTGTTTACAGTTCTGTTTCACATGGGTGGTGTTGAGAGATGTATCCATAGATTTAGTCCCTAATGTTGCTCTGAAAGTGCAGCAGATTGATGCATTTAACTTCAATATTTAAAAAATCATCTTCCCCCCGGACCCCCCTAGAGGAGGTGAGGTCCACCACCTGCCCACACCCCCTGTCAAATTGTCCCACCCACATTGAGGATGCTTCCTACGCCCATGCACACACACACACAAATGGGCATGAATAGGAATGTTATTGTATGGTTTCAGTTAAATGCAGCCAGTCTTTTGAAGAATCCACCATCTGTTTTATTCTGAGTACATACAGTATCTTGGTACAGTAAAGGTAGGAGCTAAAACAGAAATGTGGCTTCTTTTCTGGGGTCTAAGGAAAAAGATCAAAGATGAACTGAATTTGAACTTTTGCTCTTTTATTTTCCATCCTACCTTTTCCTAGCTTTTTGGATGCTCTTCCTGGTGCCTAAGCCTGCCTTCACACCAGATCAGGCTCTATGGTTGAGTTTGTGTGGTGCTTCTAATGAAAGGCCCATTTACTCAAATGGACTTTTAAAGTATTTGGAAAAAAGTTCCATGAGACCACTATGTTTTATTTAGTATTTCCTGCACAACCCACCACTGCAGCATAAACACACTTTCCATTTTCTTTTAATGAATTTATACTGCAGTTTTTTTGGCCCAACTCCTGATTTGGAGCGCTCTGAAAATACTTCTCATGCTTGTTTCATTGCTGTTTCTTTACTGTGTTAGACGTTTGAAAAGTACAAAGGAGTCAGTGAGAGATATTGATTTAGGAGTGGATCACTCACCAGAGACTTGTATTTTCTCTCCAGGAGTCGGAGAACTACAGTCCTGCTGTAGTATCCATGCTGAGAGAGGGTGAGGAAAACACACCAGGATAAAAGAAAGGGCATGTACAAGATAATAAGTGATAAAGACACTACTGAGTTACAAAATAACACAGTAGTGCATCATGGTTCCTACAGCTTAAGGCAACATTAAAGACCTTTTTATGGCCATTTGCAATTTAAATGTAGGTCCAACTTTCCATGCAATTGTGATTTAAGGAATTATTTAAAGAAATAGGTGTAACCAATCAGGAAACATCCTAATCCTACTCCCTGTCACTCAGTATGATGGATATGTAGGAACCGTGTTCATATACAAAATGCACTCTGCCTACATCAATCAAAACTGTTTATTTCAAACACATACCATCCACTTTTTAAACCAGGTAGCTTTAACATCCAGTAAGGCCAGCAGGTGAATGGGTTCCAGGACGTTCTCTGTCCCAGGTGAACCTGAGCCATGTTCATGATGTAAAGAGAGCAGAGAGAAAGTGCTCTCTATAACTTCCTCCATGTACCTTAAGCAGGGTAGAAAAGATGTACACCTTAAATCTGGACATAGGAAATAAAAAATAAGTACATTTGAACTGGGATAAACCATGTGACTACATATTAAAGGGGACCTATCATGCAAAATGCACTTTTTGATGTCTTTTATACATAAAGATGTGTCCCCGGTGTGTCGGGGAACTCACGCAGCGTCAGAAAATAAAACCCTCTCTCTTTTCCTCCGTACCCAAATCTCTAAAAACGGGGCTACAACGGAGCTGATCCAGATTTGCGTCCGATATGACGTAATATCGGAAATGTGGACCCACGGCACTATCAGAAACGTTGCTATCAGAAACAATGCCCGACTGTTTTGGACGTAATATGGTCCGTGCATGTTTACATTAGCATCGCTAACACTCAGAGCTAACCTGTACTGCACAGAGCATGTGTGTGAAGAAGCAGGAAATAAAAAGGAACTCACCTTGTGGTATAACCGGCAAGAGAGAAAGCCTTTGAGCTCCATACTGTTTCAGAAATAATCCTTGATAATCCATGATATGGCGTTTCATCACGGCAGTATTTAGTTTAGACAGTAGCTGCCGGGTCCCCCATGAGCTCAGCCCCCTCCTTTTTTATTTTGTATCAATTATTTTTATTTTTTTAAAGCTTTATTCCCCAAATCAGCACTTTTGAAACAGGAAGTGAAATAGAGGGATATGAGGCATGGCTAGAATGGGTGATCTGTTTGTATTTTGAGCAAAACACTTCATTTTTTTATATATCTGAGACCTATGCTATTGCCTAAAAATAGCATGATAGGTGACCTTTAAAGTCAAAACTCACTTCTCAGGATGGCGGATCCAAAACGTTGTCACCTCTTTTTGAAAATCATTCATCAACCGCATCTGAGGCAAGGCAGATGGAGAAAAAGCTGTAATGTGTGTGTTTTGTTATACACTTTACATGGTGTAAGATAAGAGATGCTGTACCTGTTTGAGAAGACGACTGATCTCAGGTCTGTTGATGTCGATGGTGGCTGAGCCCGTTGGAAAGCTTAGCTTATGAGACAGGAAACTTGACTCCACACTTTTAGCTGCACATCAAAAGGCAAAATGTACTAATTATGAACCATGCAAGATAATATTGGTGTTCAAAAACATAATGCAGCATTAAAAAAACAATAAATTAACAATGCACATCAGCCTTTCACAATAACACATTTATTGGACGATGTATTGTTGCAAAAATAAAAGTGATAAACCATTTTTTTTTGTCATTTTAAGACCATGGATAGCAAAATAGCAAAACAATAGGAGTACACGCTTTCAAAGTGCAATGAACTTTTGATTCTTAAGCAAATTCAGACATTTAAATTGAAATGTAAAATGAATATTTAAAAGACCAGCTGACTGCTTTACACATCATTTAATGTATAGACAAATGAATGATAACTGATTCTCCATTGCTCAGTTTGAACATGACGTGATGCATATGCACTGCATGAATATGACTTACCCAGACTGGTGTAGATCTCTCTGGTCACATTCAGTGGAGAGGAGGAGAAGCTTTTAGCAAAAAACTGCAGGACATTATCCTGGTGGAGATAACGGGCAGAGGCATAAGTTATCAGCATACTCACAGACACAATCAATCAACTTTACCCGAATAATCAATTATAAGAAGATATAATTAGATTAAATTGTACAAGATTATCACAAAATAGTTCCAGCTTCTACTGATTGGCTCTGAATCAGTGTGGACAACATGGTTATCTTGTTTTTTCCTCTAACAAATCAGGTGTGACAGGATTGCTTGTTAGACGATTCCCATCATGTTTTCTGTGTTTGTTATCATTAATTATAACGTCTGAAATTGTTCATAAAAAGGACATGATTAATATTGATTATGTTGTAACTGAATTAAGTGTGAATGTGTAGGAGAGGCTCAGGACTCACGCTGAGGTCGGGGTCGTCAGAGCATCACAGAGGTTCCTGCGCAGGCTGCTCCAGCTCTCACAGATCAGCACGTCAGAGGGGGGGGCTCCGCACAGAACCTGAAGAGCTTCCCAACGCACCTACACACACACAGTCACATCACTTCACCTGGAACTGTTTGGTATTCAAACGGCTTAGTCAAAGTCAACATTATTGTCAATCTTTCCGTTTGTGTGTACAGACAGAGAGATCGAAATACCGTTTCCCACAATCCCGAATACAAAAACAACTATATATACAAATATGTATGCAAATATGTATATACCTATATGTACACAATAAAAGACACATTTATACATATGCACACATTAAGACCTAAATAAAAGCACAACAATCAATATATAACAAAATAACAGTCACTTCAATATCTTTGAGAATGTACATTAGTGCAAGACTGTCCATAGCAGCGTAAAAAAAGTGTCTGGTGCTGGATTTGAGTGTCTGTGTGTGTGGGGTGATAAAGTCCAGTGGGGACAGGGGGAGAGGGGGGAGGGGGGAGAGTTCAGCTCCTGATCACTGAGAATACAGTGCTTTATAAATATTGTGCATTATTGTTATTTATATTCACATTTCTACACTTTGGCTTGTGACCCCTCCAAACAAAGTCATGTTTCTTTATCATAACCGGTTGCTTATGTCTACATCTCTAATAATTCAGACTTCTCAATTCAAACTTTTCTTATTCAAGTCTGCTTTTTTCATTTTTAGATGCCTGAAGAAGTATATTATTTTGTATTTCAGTAGATCATTTGAAAACACCAGAGGATCCTCAGAAAATACCATATAACAATAAACCAAATTTCCCGCAAATCAATTTTTTAACCACTTGTTTAGATCCAACCCCCGGGTTTGAAATGAATCTATTGCCAAACATGACTCAAGGTTACTTACAAAAAACATGCAACAGCACTTTATCATAGTGTATTTGTGTAAGCAGGCCGTTGTACCTCTTTTGGTCGGCTGGAGTCAAGTTGTTCAGCCAAAACTTGAAGCTGCTCTTGTCTGATGAAAGCATAACTCTAGAGAGGAGAATGGAGACAAAGCACAAAGCAATTATGATCCATCATAAAGTAAAATAATAAGAGATATGATGCAATATTGGCACTTTATATTGGCTGAAGACTTTTCTTTTTGCCGCTGCTTTTAATTGAACTATTCATATCTTAAACTGCACTGTAACTTTTATTCGTGTTTTTTTTCTTTTAATGTTTATTTTATTATCTTTGCTTTTTAATGACTTTTTTTAAATGCCATTTTCTGAATGTCTTTCATTTTTGTAAAGCACTTTGAATTGCCTTGTGTTGAAAGGTGCTATATAAATAAACTTGCCTTGCCTTGCCTTGCCTTGCTATGAATCATTCAGTAATAAAAAAGGCAATAAATAAATTGAATCGACATGTGCTCCGTCTGACCTGGTTGAAGGAGGAGTCGCTGTCGGAGCAGTTGTCGGTGTACTGGCTGTTGGCCTGGCTGTGCTGCTGCTCTCTGTGCATCTCCTCCTTCCTCATCTGGTCCTCTTCAAATTTGTTGATTAAAGACTCCACCACCATGATCATGGTGTTTTTTAGAGTCTGCATCATCTGCTGGTACCTGCCACAAAGAGAAAAGTTCCTCATTTCAGGATTTACAATGTTAGCACAATTAAAAAAAGTAATGACTTATAAACTGACTCCACAATTAATACGTCATGATCAGAAGGAGAGGAGAGAGGAAACAAAGCTTAGAGACTCAGCGCCACTCACTCTGCTGAGTCTCTGCTCTTCCGGGTGATAGCATGAATCAGGGTGTCGTGACCTGAGCCTATTGCATGTTGTCCATCTCCTCTGGTCAGGTAATTGGTCTCTTCTTCCACCACAGTCCCCAGAGAGCTCTCCACATACTGACGGAGATACTTGACAAACTCATAACTGAAGAAGAATAATAACAGAGTCAGAGCTACTGTTCAAATTGAAATAGCATAAATTACTTTTAAATCTGACCATAAAGTATATTCTATACTATCTGACTCTTGTGGCCTTACTTGTGGAAGTTCTTGTCAGTCTCTTCCAGGTGGAGGAGGATCTCTTCAGCACATTCGGTGGACGGAGCTCCAGAGATCCTGTCGTTGATGCTTCTCAGAAGCTGCTTCAGCAGGGACTGCAACTCCGCTTCGTCTTCAGCCGACAACTGAGACATCTCTACTGTTGCTCCTTTAAGGGACAGAGTAGAGTGATTGGTTTCATAGGCCCTCAATGTGAAAATGTATGAGGGTGAAGAGCCAGTTCCCTGTGTATTGCTACCCAGGGTTTGACAGACAGTTCAGAAAGGAGGAAAGTATTTGAGTTGGTTTTCTTTAAAGATATATATTACTGTTTAACTACCTGTAAATAAGATGCATAGATAGAGGGGAAAAAACACTCAACCGAAGATTAGTAAAATAATTAATGTGCATAACCATAGTCAAGGTCCTTTCCAAACGAAAATGTTGCTTGTTTTTCATTCTATGTACTTTTTCTAAATTGATGTTATCATTTGTTTTCTTGTGCTTTTACTTGTGTAAGACATTTGAGTGGTGTTAAGTATGACAGTTGATGTATTTGGGTATGAAATATGCTATCTAAATAAAAAGGAGTCAGTTTCAATGCTCAGCACACAGGGGTAAAATGCTCATATGTTATGGGTCATGCATTTTTCAGAAACAAGTGTCAATCAGTTCATCACTGACAGGTGTATCACTGTCATCACTGACTGGTCCAGATAGTTTCAATAACGTGTTTTCATTGTCACTAGATAGCTGTTTGCACGCCACAATACACACATATAAATATAGCAGCCAGAATGAATTGGTCTATGATGTACAACCAAACTAACGTATGTGATATTAAATGTAGAGCCAAACACAAGTATATAATGTATTCTCTCTGGTTAGCTTTAAGATGCTAAATGCACCACTGTAACACAGCTAGCTAAAAGACAACACTGCAGAATTTTAACTGAAAGCGTAGCTGTCCAAAAACCAAAAATGTCGCTGCTGCACAAACTGAACATCCGAACATGAAGACATCATATGAAGGATATTTTTAAACCAGTTTACCTTGTTTATGGACTTGTAAAACTGTTTCATCCAGGTAGCATTTTGGGAGAATTTGCCACCGAGTGCTGCGTCTCTATGGAAACGGTGGTGCATTGTGGGATGTCAGAAGAAACTGTGCGCTACCTTTTTGAGCGTTGGAAATATGGGTTTCATAGATGAGGTATGTGACGTTTCAGATAAAGCATCCTTGAAAATACAAGACGTCGACAGAATAAAATGTAATGCAATATATAGTTGGAATGTGATAATTTATTTTAAATTCTCTTAAGGGACGTATAAATAAACGATCATTTTTTTAACAACTAGGCAAGCATTGGGACCAAAAAAAGAGAAACACGGACTTTATATTCCCTTAAAATCCTTCTTGAAATTTCAACATTATTTTATCATAGATAATTGTTTATTATCCAGAAACTGCAGTTTTAATATGGCTGTTATACCTCTGTATTCATCCGAAACATTTCTGTCGGTTTTTCTCTAGTGGTCTTAAATGCAGCACCACTACCTACGTCACATGGCTCAATGTTTTGCTCTTTTGACATGGTGCTGCGTTGAGACATCTCTGCCTGCTAAAACCGGCTGAAACTCTGCTAAACCTTAATTTGTTATCATTTATTTAATATGCCGTAACAAGGAAACGTTTTGTTCACACGCCTGACTGACTAGTTTACTTTACGGTTAGGAATCTCAAAGCTAAATCTGCTGTTTAAGCTTTAGCTATAGCAAGCTAGCATCAGCATCAACAGTGTGGATTATGGCGTCAGTTGACAGCTTTCAGCTTTTGTATAGAGAAATGTCTCGATCATGCAATCCTTACTTTGAAACCCTGGCCCTGGTCGGTGCTATTTACACGGCCAGCAGGGCAGTAATCCTGCTCAGAGAATGCTGCTCTTTGGTCAGGGTGCATTTTCTGCCCAGAATAATCCCCAATAAGAAGAAGCTGAGCCAAAGGTTTGGAGACTGGGCCATCGTGTATGGTAAGGCTGCAGAAACGAACATAGTGCATGATGATTTAGATGTGTGTGACAGAGAGGAGAGGAGAGTCAGTTTCATGCATTTTATTTTAGGAGCCCTTCTTCTTTCAGTTAGATTTGGGATGTAAATCCCTTTTAATTTGATCAAGCACAAAATAAAGTTGAAGCTCTTAGATTCGATATTTTTGGACAACACCACAGCTAATTATGTCTGCAAATAATCATATTCATTATTGACTTATCAGGTACTGATTTGCTCTAACAAAAATATGGACAAAAAGAGAACATTTTAAATTATGATGACATTTTCAAATTGCTTGTTTTTTTATTATATAAAATAGAAAAGCAGCACATTTTAGGTAACACTTGAAAAGCTTGAATCAAAAGATATTAATTGCCATGAAAAGTGCTAATGTATCAAATGAATTGAGATTGTTGTTGTTTAAAGTCTTGGCAATATACTAATCATCTTATAATTTCAGTAACAAAGTGAGTTGTATTGTATTTTTAGAGCCCAAAATGAAGTAACTGTTATATATCCTAATTTCTTCTTCACATGCCTTCATTGATAGATATCGTGCTCGTCTCTCCTCTCAGGTGCATCAGAGCCGGTGGCCAAAGCCTACGCAGAGGAGCTGGCCCGACATGGCGTCAGCATCATCTTTGTCACTCAGAGCGAGGCCTCTGTGAGAGACATCGCTGCTTTACTCTCCCAAAGCTACGGAGTGGAAACTGTTGTGCTCCTCGCTGACTTCTCTTTGAACCAGGCAGCCGGCAATACCATCAAAGAGGCCATGAAGGGCAGAGAGATTGGCTTCCTGGTGAACGTCATGGAGTCTTTTGATTCCCCTCAGAGCCTGATAGAAATGCCTGAGCAGGGCCTGGTGGATCTGGTGAATAGAAATGTAGCGGTGGCGACTCTGATGGCGCGGTTGGTGCTGCCCGGGATGCTGGAGCGCCGCAGAGGAGCCATGGTCAACATATCATCGGGAGCCTGCTGCAAACCTCTGCCTGGGAGGGTGACACTAACTGCATTTGCTGTAAGAAAAACACTGAGAATATCTACTTTATAAATACACATGTAATACCCCTTTCTAAAAGTAAATTCCCAATATATTTTTTGTTATTTTCTCTTGACATTTCAGGGCTATATGGATCATTTGTCAAGAGCTCTTCATCTCGAGTACAGCGGCAAGGGGATCTTTGTCCAAAGTCTGATTCCTTTCCAGGTAGATGCCTTATATGTCGATTACAAGTAGGCCTGCTTGCTGTACTTAAATACATTTAAGGTGCCAACCAAAGTGTGTCAAGCTAGTGAAGCTAGTTTCAAATGCACTTTTCTGTTATATTTAGACAACATTTAACATTTGAGAGTTTTGGCTTGTAAAAAATAGCGTTTGTTTTATATTTCTCAAAGTAATGTATACAAAATAATTGGTGTTTCTACCAAAACGCAGGTTTTTTAGCTGCATCGATTAGCTAATTAACAAAAACATTATTGAAGCTTTTCTCAATTTTATATCATGTTAAACTTAATATCTTTGGATTTGTTTGAGACACCACACAATTCATTTTTATAGACCAAACAATTAATTAATTAGGTCAGGAAATAATCATTTAATCACACACGTAACATGAATTGGATTCTTTGGATTTTACCAAGTAAGTATACATTATTCTCTCAGTGGTTGATAACCAGTATGTATATGTGTTACCAGATAAGTGAGCAACCACCATCCTCATCATCACCATCATCAAGACTCAACTGGTTTGAACCACAGCCGGAGGTTTACGCCCGCCACGCCATCTCCACCCTGGGGGTCTCCAACAGGACCACCGGATACTGGCCTCACACTCTGCAGGTCAGGACTAAAGAAGTCATGAAGGGTGTTCACATTGAAGGAATCTGCTTTGTAGTGTTAATGCATTACATAGAAGTATTCTACATAAATGAAGACTAGAGTAAAAATCCAATTAAATGTGTGCAAAGCATCTGAATTAACTTTTGTGATATGTTCCTAGAAGTACAATAGATCAATTTAAATAATTCAGATGTATTTTTATATTTTTTGTAGTTCAATTCTTACATTTGTCTCTTTTGTGTTTTTCCATTTGAATGTATTATATGTTTTATCCTCAGAAGTAACTCAGACAGTAACACTGATAATATGATCTCGAACATAAGATATATTTCTGATCTGTTTCTCTCTGCTGTTTTTCTTCACAGTACGGACTGATGAGACGTATTCCAGATTTTATGTGGGTGCTTGGATCACGTGTGTGGATCAGTTTAAGCTAAAAAGCTCTGCTCTCCTCCCTCTGACTTACTCTAACCCACTTACTGGATCTTCTTGTTACAGAGTTTTAAACATCTGCCATTAGTCTACATTCATTAAACTCTCAGGCTCAGTTAAGGTTGGTAGTTAAAGATAATTTCATATATTTATTTGGTGTCAGTATTTATTTAAGCTGCAGTGGAATTTGCCTAAATTAATGTTAGATATACACTACTTGTGTATCAATATATGGTCGGACAAATGTGTGACATCCTTTAGTTACCTATAGAAACTAGACTATAGAACATAACAGTTTACCCCAAAAATTATCATTTGTATATCAAAACCTCACCCTGTGTTGAACCTTGAATTTGTAAAGCAAATTGTGTTTCTTCCATGGTGAACAAAGAATACAAAACAACTTGTAAATGGGGGCCATGTTCAACAACTAGCAAAACTATATTAAAAAATCAGTTTACAAACTCTTAAAGACCTCGTGCAGTAGAATCCAAATCTCAATTATCCGGTTGTATGCGCAGTACTTCCTAAACACATTCATTTGAACTTAAATCTTACTATTTAAAACACTTCTGTATAACAATGATGCTCAGACGCACTGCTCTATCAGACAAGACTCAAGTGTTCAAAGGCATGTTCATTACATGTAAGCGAAAAACTGAATGTACAATTATTCTATTTGTATATGTATTCAGATCAAATGTTACATTAAAAAACACAGCCAGGAGAAAGTAATACAAAATCAGCCGCCATGAAATAAACAAAATGTTATTTTTGACACTACCTATATCCTGTGTTATCTGGTTTTATCCATAGGGTTCATTTTATGTATGCTCAGATCACTGCTTGTACCACTGTTTACTGGTATCTACCACACCCACAGAATATAAGACGCGTTCAAAGACCAAATGGCATTCACCCAAAAACACAACATCATTCCCAGTTAGAGAGAGAGGCTAATAACGTAATGTAGGATAATTATTCTCAATGTGTGCAGAGCTGTATTAAGCAATACCAGTTAATAGTTATTTTGATCAATATAATTATCTAAATCTCAACGTGATGTACAGTAGAGTGAGATTGTGATGTTTGTTTCATTGAGAAACGATATTTGAGATACATTTAGTATGTGTATATATTGCTTTAAAATCAGTATTTATTTTAAACTAGGTCAACAGATCTGTAAACAAATTATGATGTATTTCCTGAGTGGTTGCTTACACATACAATACAGTATATAACTTAAATGTGTCATCATTATACAACAAACAATAAATGTCTTTCTCCACTCCCATACTGTCCTGTGTTTTATTTAAATGAAGTGCCAAAGTGTTTGTCTATATATGAATTGTTGACTGAACTTTATTCCGAATGCCACAAACGCTTTGTTTTTCTCCTAAAACGTCAGGATGGTGTAAATCATTCACGTGAACAGACACTGCCAGAGTTCACTCTGTGACCCCCTTCACATCAGCCAGGTCACAGAGTGTTGGTAACCTTTAGTAAAAGTGAGTGAGGTGCAGGCTGCCGTGAATCCACTAGCTGAACACAAAACCATAGTCTATGAATCCATTGTAGGTGTACTTATCTCAGGGTGTCCGTGGGGTCTTTAAAAGTTGATAAATCAATTTAGCGAAAATTAAGGCTATTAAAAAGTATTAAACGGCATTTTCCAAGGTATTACATTTTGTAGCTTGTTTTCAATAAGTATATAAATTGTCCAAAGAGGTTGTATTCTACAGTCTGCCTGAATGTAATCATTGCGTAGGTGTGTAGTGTGATTCTGTGTAGTTTATTTATGGCATCCCGTTGGATTTGACGTCATCTGAACAGGACATCGCGCGCTCACTGCTTGATAGCGCGCGAAGGTCCGTTTACGCCGGTTGTTAAACAACATCGTTATGGGGAAATGCAAGTCTGCGTCCAAATGGTTGGAAGATAAGGAGGAAAGACAATCAATACTGTATATAGTAAATGTGAGGTAAAGTGTGTCGCCAATGTAACCGGTTAGAACTCCAAGTGGCGATGAGGTCTTAAAATGTATGGGAAGGGTCTTAAAAGGTATTACATTTGACTTCAGGATTCCTGCATATACCCTGTATCTGCATGTGTTGTGTCAGACAACAAAGTAAGATTCTTTTCAGGCTAATTTGGCAAATGTCTTCATGAAATAGGTCAAGTTGTAAAGGCATTAGGTTTCCTTATAAACATTAATTTAGCATGTTTTCATACAAATACTGAAGCTTTAAGGAGGTCCTATTATGCTAAGTTTCAGGTTCATAATTGTATTTGAATGATTTTGCATCCTGGCTGGTGTGATCCAATTTAAGATGATGCCTACTTTTCATACCCCTTAAACCTTTTATTGAATCCTGAAAGCATCTGCATTTCTTTCCCTACTCTTATACTAAGGTATGCCCTTTAATGCATCAACCGTCTGTACAAAATATACTAAAAGTAGATGAGGTAGTTGATTATACTTCAATTTGTTTGACAATAAATGATCCATACAATACAACCATCCCCTTCTTTCTGACCCTGTTCCTTCTCCACTGTCAAATGCAGCAGTATTGTCTCAGATATAAAACCCAGGTGTTCAGCAGCCACTCAGATTCACTGTTAGGACCTTTTTTTTGTGGTTAGGATTGTGACCTTCCAGATAAGACACAAAAGGAACGATGAAAGAATCTTCTTCTCCTCTTACTCTCTTCGTCGTCCTCCTGAGACATCTTTCTCTTCACACATCTTTTTCTCTGTGGGTTTGTTCAACTGGTAAGTTTGTATTTGTATTTTATGTGTATTCTCTTTTAAGCTGTAAATGGACTGGAATCTCGTAGAGTTGGTAGGTTAATGGATTTATTTTTGATTGGTGTTTTACAATAATCTACTCTGCATTTGTACCATGCACAATTTGGGAAAAAAGGCGTGAATGCAAGAAACCATAACAATAAGCTCAAAAGGCAGAGCTATAGTGGATGTGCAATGGTTTAATAAAGTACAAAATGTAGTTTCTAAGTGTAGAAAAGCTAGTAAAAATTCTTCTTACTAACATTTATTTAACAGCTAATTTACCAAACAGTCAATCATTTCGTTGTGTAAGGATGCTTTAAAAACTATGATTCTGATTAAATAAACAATCGTAAAAAAGAAAATAAATATATGACATAAATCAAATACTTTACTTGTTACTTGTAAAGTTATGACCTTAAACTATAGCAGCTTTTTTTACTCGGTCTTTATTCGTCATTGGTTGAGCTCACATTCTTTGAAGTGAGATTACCAACAGTTTGTAATAACCAAGGTTAAGGTCTTAGTTGTTTTGGAGAGGTTAGATCAGCAGCTGTGGCATCTATCAGTAAACTCACAAGCCTTCAGGAAATGATAAAGTTTGGCCTTGTGAGAGAGACTGTGTTCTGGCTTTAACAACTACAGTGATTCCTGTAAGACTTTTTATAAAACTGCAAAAAATAGGTCCAATCAAAGTGTGTAACTCAATTGCTAATGGAAGGAATAAAAAGCAGACATTGAAAAATATTCTCTTCTCGTCAAACAATAATACTGTATACTTCTCAAATAACGCATGTATACCCTCAGATTATAGTTGTTTTTAGGTCATGATGGATTGTTTTTTTCTGTTATCTCACACAGAAAGCAGGACAACTGGCGACTGAAATGGGCGAATGGGATCTGCTGGGCCGCCTGCTGGACAAAGTGCAGAGCCACTCCACGGTGATCGGCAAGGTCTGGCTCACCGTGCTGTTCATCTTCCGCATCATGGTCCTGCGCACCGGGGCTGAGAAGGTCTGTATATATAATAAGCATTTCACACAAAGAAAGGATGTGGAATGTCTTCTAATTCCCAATAAATGTAGGGAAATAGATGCCAATGAACACTTCAGTTCAGTTTCATGATCACTTTCGAAGTACAGGGCAGTAGATATTGACCCTACTATACTTTAAAGGTCACCTATTATGTAAAATCCACTGTTTCATGTCTCTTCTACATCAACATGTGTCCCCTCTTCTTCATGTCTCTTCTACATCAACATGTGTCCCCTCTGTGTAAAGAGATTCTGAAAGTTTAAGGAACAAAGATTCTCTCTCTTTTTGTCCTGATCCATTTATATAAAAACCTGTCTGAAAATGAGCTGATCAGATTTTGGTCACTTTATGAAGTCATAACGATGTTTTGGCTTGTGTAACCATTAGCCAATCACAAACCAGTAGTACTGAAGCCTTCCGAGTAAATCGCCAGAACGCCGACACCTCCTCATCACTCCACCGCTCTCATGTTTTTTTTTGTGTTGCCATAAGTTATTCTCTCTCCATTGGTGTGCTGGGCTAATGCTAATGCTAATAATGCTAATGCCAGCAAATACAATGGCGGCTTCACAAAACTTTTTGGATTTTTACGGGGCGTTGTTTGCAATTCGCCCAGCCAATCAGAAATGGGAACCTTTTTCTCCCAGGAAAGTACCTGCTCTCTAGCAGGGACTAAAAAAGGGTGAAAAGGTGCGCAAAAGGTTCGCAAAAAAAAGTTCTAGTTCCAGATATTTTTGGTGTGAACGCAAAATCCCAGGAACTATCGGAACTATTCCTGGGAAAAGTACTCCGGTGTGAAAGCGCCTATTGTGTTCTTTTTAACCAAGGGGGGGATTATGGGATGCTGCAATGATCTGTTTGGTATTTCGAGCCAAACACTTCAGAGACATGTTTTGTATATATCTGATACCTATAATATATTGATGAAAAACAGTATAATAGGGGACCTTTAAACTCTTAAAGTTTGCATTATGTATAATCTTTCGTTCTCTTTTCTCTTCCTCTAGGTGTGGAGTGATGAGCAGTCCGACTTTGTCTGCAACACCCAGCAGCCCGGCTGTGAGAACGTCTGCTACGACATGGCCTTCCCCATCTCTCATGTTCGCTTTTGGGTCCTGCAGATTATTGCTGTGGCGACTCCCAAGCTGCTTTACCTTGGCCACTGCCTCCATGTGATCCACTTGGAGAAGAAGGTGTGTTTCTGCAGTGGGTGTGAAATAAAAAAGAGTGAAATAGTTTTACAAAACAATGGCAGAGACATTAAGATCGGTTCTACCCTGATCCTTTGTTGCCAACTGTAGGCCGCTGTTTCCAGATAAACTGGTCCCTACAGGCAAAAGGTTGATTAACCCTTATGTTGTGTTCGGGTCTCCCGTGACCCGTTTCAAGTTAAGATTATATAATAACTACGCTCTAGTTTTTTTTAACGGAACATGATATCCTCCACAACAGCTATATAAACACTACAAAACAGATTTTGACCATTTTAGCCAAGTCTGAAGGTCTCTAAAAAAAAAAGTGTATAATTTGGTGTTCAGGTCCAGGGAGACCCAGCAGAATTGTTGGGGGTGACTCGGGGTCAAATTTGGCCCAATCAAGATTCATCTTTGACTTTAGACACCCCTCCCCCACCCCCTTCATCCACTGTAACAATAATTTAAAACTTTTTGGGGGAGATTGTATTCTAATATTAGTCTATTATAGTCAGATAACGTAATGATCCACTGTCTTCACCATGGGAAATATAATGAGTGAATTTAATCACATGTCTTACTTAAATATGTGGTGTAATGTTTTTTGGGGCCATAAAATAAATTTAGAACAGGATTGTACGGTTATGAATGCATTATAAGTTAGTTATGATGTAGTTAAAACAATATTGGATGATAGTGATTATTTTTGAGTGTTTTGGACTGAGCTAAATCATGGGTCAAAATGTACCCGCGAACACCATGAACGCTAACAGCTTTCGAACACAACACAAGGGTTAAAGCAGCTTTAATGTGAAACTTACTATTCAATTCTAATGTACAAGTATAGCACCATATCACACAAAAGCAGTCCAGAGAGCTTTACATAATTAAAGAAAAGTGCAAATAAACAAGACATGCGTACATACATAGACATACTAAACTCAAATCTATTTTTAAGCACCTAAAACTCACTTCTTGGTTTTAAAGCTAGTTTTGTTGTTGATCAGAGGTATTCATGACATACATTTGTGTCAACACTTTAACATTATCTGAAACTACGCTCAACTTATCCGCTAATCACGGATATGCTGATCTTTTATATTATGCTCATATCTTTTCCCAAAACTTTGCTAAAAACACAACTGCCTCCAAGTTTCTAGGAGGTAAAAAGCAGTACATGCAACAAGTGTTTTGAAATATTTGGCCAAACTGAAAGCTAATCTCATACATTTCCTGGACTCCTAAGGTGTGAACTATGTTTCATCTTTCAAGATTCAAGGCTTTTATTGTCATTTGTACATAGCTACAGCGTAGATATGTCAATGAAAATCTTAGGTCACAGGCTCCTCCAATGGTGCAACATAATAAAACAGACAAAATAGTTCAAATTGTGCAATTAATTCAAATAAAATAGAATAGAAATAGTGCAAGGTTCACCTTATTACTTCCAATTAATCTGCAGTGCCTCAAATCTGTAGGGTTACCAAAACCAAATCTAAATCTGATTTCTTATTCTTCCAAATCCAAGGTGAAGGAGAGGATGAAGAAGCAGGCTGAGTTGGATGACCAGACCAGCCTCTTCCTCAGGAGAACCTACAAAATCCCCAAGTACACGAAAAGCACCGGGAAGATCAGCATCCGCGGACGACTCCTTCGCAGTTACGTCCTCCATCTCGTGGCCAAGATTGTCCTGGAGGTCTTGTTCATCCTGGGTCAGTACTTTCTCTACGGCTTCACCCTGGCGCCTCGCTACGAATGCGAGCGCTCGCCCTGCCCCCACAAAGTGGACTGTTTCCTGTCCAGACCCACGGAGAAGTCGGTCATCATCTGGTTCATGCTGGTCTCTGCGCTCGTGTCCCTGGCCCTCAGCCTGGTGGAGCTCTTCTACTTGTTCGTGAAAGCCGTGAAGGAGTGCATGGCGAGGAGGCAGGACTACACCGTGACCCCCGTGACGCCCCCGCCTTCCGAGAGGAAAGCTTTTAAAACCCGTGACGAGATGATACAAAATTGCGTAAACCTGGAACTGGAGCTACAAGGGCGAAAGTTAGGGGTCAACGGGGTCAACGAGAGGAGTAAGATAATACTGCCTGAGAGCAACAGTTTGGGAGGGGAGGTGCACATCTGAAACATGGGGCAGGTTGAACATGTCCAATTCAAAACAAATCATATCAAATCAAAATGTATTATAGCCCCAAATCACACGAAATGCCTCTGTTGGGCTGTACAAAGCAAACAAAAGCAAAATACAAACGTCATAGCATACAAATTATAAAAACATTATACAACAACATAAGTATTGCCATGTGATAAAAGCATGTGACTGACGTGATGGTAAGGATGAACGGAAACTAGGTGATGGAAATTAGTTGACAAGGAAGACAGATGCGAAGAGATAGGTTTTTCAGTTTGCTTTTAAAGGAGTCAACGGAAATAGCTTCGCGGATCTGAAATGGAAGACGATTCCAAAGGAGAGTCGCTCGGAATGAAAAAGCTCTGCCACCTACGGATGATTTGTGAATTCTGGGGATGGAAAGGAGAATGAGTTCCAGTGTTTGTGTGCTTTGGCTTTAGAGGGGAAACGTGTGTGTTTGTGTGTGTGTGTGTGTGTGTGTGTGTGTGTGTGTGTGTGTGTGTGTGTGTGTGTGTGTGTGTGGTGTGTGTGTGTGTGTGTGTGTGTGTGCAGCAAATAAAGAGAGAGGGAGGGGGAGTAGCCAGCTTCTGTAAACAGGACTCAGTCACAGGCAAAATGTCACTTTTCAGGCATAATACAAAAATAATAAACAGATCCATCTCTTTAAAAAATAACGTCAGAATATTTGCTGATAGATTTTGAGAAGGGTGCTTTCTGGTAATAGTTGTTACAATGATGGTGTGTAATTTTGTTTTCAATAAACCTCCAATATTTGCTAATATGTGTCTGAATGTTACTATTCATATTACAAACATTAGCTTACTAGTTGATGAATGATTTTGTATGCAGTTTACACTTTGTTAACCTAGTTGTTTATTTTAAACAATCAGCAAACTTTTTATTCCTAAAATAATTTGTTCATCAAGTATCGAGTAAATATTAACAAAAAGGGCAAATAGAAAATACCTGTAATTGCTATTATTTTGAGAAAGACATTTTTAAAAATAGCCATTTTGGGTGGAAACAAGTTCAACGCTCTGTCCAAACGTAACACATATACATTCTTATTCAATTGTTTAACGCTGTACAAAACACAAAGGGTACAAATATCAAGACTTAGTTTAAAGAGACTTATTTTATGTGCGCTAAACTATCTATTGGCAAGGTGTGACTTAGAGTCTCCTTTATATGGATGTTTCTGATAAGCTAGGCTATTTAGCTTAATATTTAGCTTACAGACATTATGATATGACTTGCTGCATTATGGTAGCAGCAAGCAGTAAACAAGTTTTCCCATGTTATTTTATCTCATGTGCTTTATTGCTATCACTCTTACTTTTAGATAGATAGATAGATAGATAGATAGATAGATAGATAGATAGATAGATAGGTACTTTATTGATCTATTGATTTTAATCAAGTGAGAGTAACAAGATATGGTATCATTATATCATAAAAATGTAAACGTTTCAAACCTCAAGAAGATCCCCACACGTTCTTAAAAGGGGTTTTTCAAAATGAACTAAGGGGTGAATGATACTGTAAAAAATGCATCTGTTTGAAGGGGCACTATGTGTTTACCATTAGACTGTTTATTTATGACAGTTAGTTGCTTGTGTCTGTATTAATTGGCACTAGATGGTAGAACTGAATTATTTACAACTATACACTTATTTAACATGCAGTCAAATATGCAGAATATTCAAATATGAGCAGCAGTGGTTTCTATCCTTAGTGATAACCCTACTTTCCTGTTTATTTCCAAACATCCAAGGCCATTTAGCTGAGATACTGAGCACCTGTCAATTATTACACATACCGTCTTCCAACAACTTTTTTTGCCCTCGTTGGCTGACGGGAACCACCTGACATTTCTCGCCAGATGTGTGTTGTGCAACAATGTGCATCAGTCCTCATGCTGTCCTCACCCAGCTCAAAACTCCAAGGTCCAACTCTAAAGTTAACCATCTGTCCCAAACGCAGACAGTCCTCTCTGACGGGTCGCAAGGTAAGATGCAACCATTGTTCTCTGCTACAGATTTTAGGCATTTTGAAAGAATATCTGAATATTTGTCAAGGGTACAATCCAGGCTGGGAATGTAGAGTACCGTTGTTTATTTTGACACAAATAATAATAACTGTAAGAAAGTTTTAATTGTACTTTTGGCTTTTCTTTACCAGTATTCATATGACTTATGAAATGTGACCATATGTCTTGAGTTGCCTTCAAGACATATGTTTAATATGTTCATTCTATATAATTAGAATTAGAATGTAGTTTTTTCTAATGTTAAATTAACACAGAAGAAGTGCTTTTATTTATTAGAGTTGTCTTGTTTAATTTTATTTACCATCCTATTATGCCTTATTGGTTTGAAGCCACTGGCTCTGCTGTTTTTTCCGTTCAAAATTCTGACTAATGATTATTTTAGGAGAATATTGACCAGCTACCTCATGATTCAAGGAGCTCTGATTTCCTCTTTTTTCTCAAGTAGGCAGTTCAAGAATATATTTATTTTAACCAATTTTAAAAAGAGACAGAGCGTCTTTCTTCCAGCAGCCGCGTATTGATTGAAGTTAATATTTCAGGTAATAAGGTGTGGCATAGGATCATTGCAAATAATGTGGTATCAACTCATGAGTATTTTCTTTGCTCTTTTTATCACAGATTAGTAACTGATCATCACAAAATAAAGATGGGAGACTGGGGATTCCTGTCGACTTTACTGGACAAGGTCCAGTCCCACTCCACGGTCATCGGGAAGATCTGGATGAGCGTCCTCTTCCTGTTCAGGATCATGGTCCTGGGAGCGGGAGCTGAGAACGTTTGGGGGGACGAGCAATCGGGCTTCCTCTGCAACACTCAGCAACCTGGTTGTGAGAACGTCTGCTACGATTGGATCTTCCCCATCTCGCACATTCGCTTCTGGGTCATGCAGATCATCTTCGTCTCAACGCCAACGCTGGTCTACCTGGGCCACGCCGTGCACGTCATCCACCAGGAGAAGAAAATGAGGGAGCGCATGTTGAGCCCTGGGGGGTCCCGACTGAACAAAATGCCCAAATACACGGACGAAAAGGGGAAGGTGACGATCAAGGGGAACCTTCTGGGGAGCTACCTCACGCAACTGATCGTCAAGATCATCATCGAAAGCGCCTTCATTATTGGCCAGTACTACCTGTACGGCTTCGTCATGGTGCCCATGTTCCCCTGCTCCAAGAAGCCCTGCCCCTTCACCGTGGAGTGCTACATGTCCCGCCCCACGGAGAAGACCATCTTCATCATCTTCATGCTGGTGGTGGCCTGCATCTCCCTGCTGCTCAACTTCATCGAGGTGTTCTACCTGCTCTGCATCAGGATCAGGTGCGGCTCCCGGCGTCAAACTCACAAGATCACCTCAGCGGAAAACCCTGCCAGCCTGTCGAGTCCAAAATGGCCGAACACAGAAGAAGCACTGAGGCAGAACAAGATGAACATCGAGATGGAGAGCAGCCAGAGGATGGGGGGGAGTCTGGGGGGAAGTCTGGATGGAGCCAAAGAGGAGAAACGGCTGCTGAGTGGACAATAAAAAACATTATGATGCATTAAATGCTTGTTTTATGTTTCTGGTTCCTTTTCAGATACATCTAAAAGACTCAAGTACAATAGGGTGTACACATCATGACACAACATCAAGGAAAAGCACGTTTAATGTGTAGTTGTTGAAATGTAATGTTCTTGCTGAGTAAAGTCTGCACAAATCTGTCCATCCATCTTTTGTAGGGGCACTTTGTTAGAATTTTACATTTATTTTGTATTATTTAACAGGAAATCTAAGTTATTGCCATGTATCCAAAACGAATAATTTGCTCACTGATAAACAATGATTATGATGTCGATGATTGTGGTGAAAAAGTGTGTTTCCACTGTATGGCTGAATTATGTGTATGTTGTTTTTAATAAATTATTGAGGTTGGATTGAAGAAAAACTGTTTCATGACTGAATAAATTATGTTCAGATGATAGGCTTCAAACACCTTTCTTTCAAAGATGATTGACACTTTTTAGTAACACTTTTAAGCTGGAAATAATGTGTTTTCTTCATTACCGATGAGTAAAAGATATGTTTGAATTAATTGAGTACATTTTTAAAACCGTAAAAAGTCAGAAGATTATAAAAAATGTCATCACCGCTTCCCAGAGCCCATGGTTCAATCATAAAGAGATATTCATTTAAATATATTATAAAATAAAAACTAACTTTTGAGAAGCTGAAACCAGTTTTGTCCTTATTAAAAACTACATTAATGATTAATCGATAAGCAACATTTGAGTAAAATCATTGCAACTTTATGACAGTGTTTTTTTGCTTCAGAATAGGGTGCGTTCAACAGATCGATAAGTCAACCTCTGATTCAGAGAGAGGGTTTAATAAGTTAATGTAAGGCTAAGGGTATTACATAAGATGGACTGTATGTCACACACACCTGCACTTTGCAATTCAATACAACATCTCTCTAAAGACCCTAACCCCTAACCATAACCCAAACATATTTTGGGGAGATTACAAGATACATTTGCTCCATTAGTTAAGATTTCTGAAAATTAAGAAGTATAAGTACAAATAAATAGTTCCTCTTGATGCAATCTCAACCATCAATGAATGTGACAATCCTCACGTAGTATTTATTCAGGGTCAAACTGGATTTCATAAGTTTGTACAAGAGTTCATGTCTTGTGTCCTTGTCCTTAAATCCCTGAGATTGTGTCTGAAACAAAATGCAGAAAAGGCATTTCTTTCCATTAACTGTAGGCGTTTTTCAAATAGCATCATAATCAGAATCTGACCCTGATAATGGTGAACAATAACCTAGAAAAGCAGTAAAAAATTCCTGAGAACATTATTTGTTTTATAGCGGTGCCAATCAATCATTAACCTTTACAATCTTGTCAGTTTTCTGCCAAAAAAAATGGTCCACTTTAAATCTATCATTTCCAGATGTCATGACAACGTGTCAGCGCTCACTATTGCGCAGTATCATCGAATCTAAAGTTCAAGGTACCACAGAGACAGCTTTGCTTGGTTCACTGGGCTCTCTGTCAGTCTTCTCCACAGCTGGTGAGCGCTGTTTGTCCGCAGAGGCCTTTAAACTCAAAGGTAAGCTGGTACCATTATTTTTTCCAACACAAAATACAAGATTGAATGAGTTCAAACTTACATTTAGTGATGTTACTTTTGAATTAAACACAACAACATCTACCAAAATGTTATATTATGATGGGTATGAGTTTGTTTTTTTATTACATTGGCAGTGTTGAACGCATGTTAGCAAAAGTGGGTGTGTGAGTACAGAGGAACTCATTAAACAATATATAATAATAATAACAAATTATTAATAATACAATTCCCTATTTTCTACATATTTCTAAATTTTTCTCACGATTCTGAATCTTTTGCAAACAAAATCAAATGTTACCTTAGACCAATGGAGCCATGTTGTTTAATGAGGATACGTGTGCTTTTATTCTTGTGAACAATATCTATATCTATCAGCAATTAAAAATCACAAAAACATCTGTGGAAGATAAATTCCTCTCCTTTCATGACATCTGACCTCCTATAGTAAGATAATTGAGATAAGTTGTTGTTATGCAATGGATGTTATCGATCCTTCTTTACCATGCGAACATACTACACTATAGATTAGGAGTTTTTACAACACGGGTTTATGTCTTCAAACTAAAATAGACCTTGTGCTGTTGTTGATGTTTAACCTTCAAGTTAAGTAATAATCAGAAAAAACTGCAACACACCCGATGTGTTGAAAAAATATCAAAATGCTTCAACCTATACCTTTGTGCTGTGAAATGCAGAATAAAATTGAATAAAAATGAAATGAATTAAACAAATGATGCATCTGTTCTCCAAAATATGATACTAGATTAATACCATGTACAATCTGTTTCACTTAACCATGATCTGCCAAATGATTTGGAAACCATTGAGCAAAATAAAATGCCATCATTTAAAAAGAATGCGTGTATCACCCTGTGGTTGAAATACACTTCAACATGTAACATGTTTTTTCTTAACACGTGCTAAACCCTTGCTCCAAATTTCATGAGAGTCAAGCCACTAGTTGTTTGTAAAAATGCTGCCAGATGACCAAATCTAACAAAAAAAACCTAACCTTTCTTGGCGGGTGTTCTTGGGTTACTGAGTTTCCATCGGCCTCTATCTCCGGTTCACTGAATAGATGCTTTGTAAGACTATTTAAAGTTGTAGGGTCTGCATGTAATAAGTAAACGCTGATATTACTGTGTAGGCTATATTTATATGGGTTAGGGTTAGGGTTAGGGTTGGGGTTAGGGTTACGTTTCTCCTCTGTCTTTATCTGATAGAGTCTTCCGTTGTTAGATGCCTGCAATGTCATAATCCAGGCATCAATATCATAATTCATTCTTCTGTTTGCTCTCCTCACCAGATCAGAGACCATGGGAGAGTGGGGATTTCTGTCCTCTCTGCTGAATAAGGTCCAGTCCCACTCCACCGTCATCGGGAAGGTCTGGCTCACGGTGCTGTTCATCTTCAGGATCATGATCCTCGGAGCCGGAGCAGAGAAGGTACTCAGTACTTTACTTTTAGAAGTGTTTAACCCAACCGATGAATTACTTTTATGACACGTTAAAGGCTTTGCGGTGAAATAACACTCTCTGCTGGCCGTGTTAGGGTCCACAGTATGAAAACCATATTTAGCTTAATTACATCCTTATCAGGTTTTATAACAATACCAGGACTTGATGTAGCCTGTAGACTGTTCCATGTTCATTGGATGAGATTTGATTCCAATTTTTGATAAATAGATGAATTGTGGTATTTTCTAGGCATTATAAGCACTTTTTTATATCTTAAATTACAACGTTATCCTAAAATGTTAGGTGCAATCATCTATCATCAATATATTTGTAAATGAATGGTGTATATAGCTTCTGTAACTCAATCACTTTTCTCCTTAATTGTTACTTTTTCATTATTTTACCTTATCTGAAGTTTCCAGTGGAAGTCCATAATGATGCAAATAGAGGATGATGGGAAATATGTGCACTAAATATATAAAAAGCCTTCACATATGTCCACAAAAGTAACATAGCACTCAGAGGACTGTATACTACTGGATGTAGGTGGGTGGGAGGCGTGGATTTAAAAAGAAAATGCATCAAAAGTAACCTCAAGAGTGGCTGTCTGCTAGAAATAAATAATAAAGTGTCCTGTAACTTGATACGGTGCCATAAAGGAAAACCTTTTGTGTGCTTTTTGCCCCAAAAAGCATGCCTTTTTTATTTTGTATTCCTCCTCTGTTGATAATAATATAAATGTATCTTCTGAATACTACAGGTGTGGGGTGATGAACAGTCCAATATGATATGCAACACCAAACAGCCTGGTTGTAAGAACGTCTGCTACGACCACGCCTTCCCCATCTCACACATCAGATTCTGGGTCCTCCAGATCATCTTCATCTCATCACCGACGCTCATCTACCTCGGACACGTCCTGCACGTCATCCACGAAGAAAACAAGCTGAGAGAACATAGGAAGACCCACTCCAGGAGCGACATTGTCAAAGTTCCCAAGTACTCTGATGACAGCGGCCATGTCAAGATTAAAGGCGACCTGCTGGGGAACTACATCACCTCCATCATTTTTAGAATCCTTTTGGAGGTAGGGTTCATTGTTGGGCAGTATTATCTGTACGGGTTCATCATGGACCCGAGAATAGTCTGCTCCCGAGCCCCCTGCCCCTTCACCGTGGAGTGCTACATGTCTCGCCCCACAGAGAAGACCATCTTCATCATCTTCATGCTCGTAGTGTCCTGCATCTCTGTCCTGCTCAATGTAATGGAGATCTTCTACCTGGCCTGTTTACGCTCAGCCAGACGCAAGTCAAAAACAGTCGCATCTACGGCCATTGCTCTTCACCCGCGTCTAAACGGAGGCAGTCTGATCAAGAGTGACAAGATGAGCCTCCATGATGCCTGAATAATGCCATTTAAATAGTGTAAAAAATGTACACAGTTGCATAATTACTGAGAAATGTTTTGACTGAAATGAGTCCAGTTATTTATTTATGTGATGCTTAAGAATTTCAGACACAAATTTGAACTTTTTTATGAATAAACAATTATTTTAATGTGCACAAGAATAACAGGACTACAATAAACTGTACCCCGGAGGCAACCTTTGAAAAGTGTACAGAAAGTGAGTATTTTGTTCTTTGCTGTTTTTTGTACTTGACAAATTTCCGCTGGCTTAAAGCCATTTGGTTTAGCTTAACGCTTTTTGTTGTTGCTCAGAAACGGTTTTAAGGGCTGTTTTTGCCATCTTGCTTTTAAGTTTCTTCAATAACGTTAAAATTGCAGGCCCAACTTGTAATATTTTAGTAACAAATCAATCTTTTTCCCCTGTTTTGTATTTGAATATGATTGTATGTGCCTTGTGTTTGAGTATATTGTAAAAAGGAGTCAAACAATGTTTATTAAAATATTCTTTTGTCAAAAACTGTATCTGAGTTTTTGACAATGATCACTGTTTTCATCCATGTGCACAAATCCTAATTTCTTTTTCGGAAAAATGAAATATTTGAAATGGAAAACAAACAAAAACAACAAAGAAATCTTGAAAACCACTTTTAATACAACATTGAGAAATAAAGACAATATAGTCAGATGTAATGTAAACTAATTTATTTTTCGCCAGATTGCCAGGACACCAAGTAATGGAAAATGTGGCTTAAACGCTGCTGGATGTGTAAATATTCCTTGTCAATTTCAAAGGTGATGACATGTCAATGTTGTGTACACACCTTGAGTTGGCTGCTCCCCAGTGGCCAAACAAATCAATACTTGGATGAAAACTACATTCACATGTCTCTCTTTTAGTAGTGTTTTGGCTTTTATGCAACACTCACCTACAGTAGTGTCAGAAAGAAATAGATTCAGTTGGTATAGGAATTTTTATATACACTGTATATATGCCGAATAATGAATCAACAAATTATGTAAAGTTATTTCAAAACATTTATGAATCAAAAGCGCTTATGAGGATTGAAGATTTGTTGCTATTATATTTACACTGCATTGTATGTTCTCTTCTGTAAACAAACCTCAAAATATTCTCATATTTTAGCTAAAATGTCTTGGTGCACTTTGTTTTTTGGAATACATTTAACAAATTATGCTTTTAAATAGTGGTGGGGACACAATTGGACCCTTCTGAAAATTGTCCGGACATGTACCCACTTTAAAGGACAACTATGCCATTAATGACCCCCATAAATAAGATTATATAGTTCGGTTTTTAGCGTGTTTTGCCCGTTTTGCCACTATCTGGGAAAGACCACTAGATAGCGCCATTAAAACATCTGGTCCATCTGTGTGACGTAAACCTTACGTAAACCTTACGTAAACCGACGTCCCGCCCAAGCAGTGACCTACGCAAACCGTGGACGTAAACCAGCTTCCTCTTCCTTCTTGTAACAAAAAAAAATAACAACAGCTGGAAGCAGCTAAAGATGGCCGCCATGATAGCCTCCGCCAACACGGCGGGGCTCAGCTCCCACAGGATGGAGGAGAAGAAGTTTGAATACTTTTCCTCCATAAACTCCATGGCGAGGAAGATAATGCAGGAGAGGAAGACTATCGAAGAGAAACACGGCCCTACATGGGAGAAAATGACGCATCAGGAGCAGGACAGCGCCATCGATAACGAGATGATGGATCCTCAGATCCGAGCCCGATACGCCATGCACAGAGTAGACCGTGAAGAAGTGCTCTGTTACCCCAAACTTCTCATTCAGACGGGCCAGAAGATTGTTCACTTCGGAGAGGAGGTGATTTAATAACATTTGTATTGATGTTTGATGTGTTTTTAAGTGTTTTTCCAGGTCACAATAGCCAGTGTTGTCATGGTTGCTAACTAGCCACGTAGCCGTTGAAATATGCAGGTTAACGTCATAGTGGCTAATGACGTAACGTAACATAGCTACCAAATGATTGTAATCGCAACTTTAAGAAGAGATAACTATAAAATGAGGCATAAGAGTGGAACAATACTCAATGTCAGGTAGAAATACACTACCCTCACATAATAAGTTGTCGAAAACAGGTTCGCCAAGAAAATATGTGTCTCTGGTTAAGTCTTAACGACATAAATAATGTATGTAAGTCGTTGTTCTAAATATAGAATGAGACATTACTATGTAATGAAGGAAAGCCAGTGTGTGTTGGCAATATATCTATCCCTGTACAACCAACACATTCACTGCCAATTTCATATTATAAATGTATAGTTTTAAAGGACCAATTTGAATGCTTACAAATAATAATATAATTTGTTGTTCATGCGTTTGTTTACAGTTTACAGAACACTGGAATTGTATATAGAAGTTATTGTGTTGTTAGTGGATTTTTAAATTGATTAACATCATCTTGTGTACCTTTTTATAGTCCTGTCTATTATTTCTTTATTTGCCCAGCTTTGTTCCTGGCTGTCATGTCTATATTATTTAAGTAAATTGAGAGCAATGCAACACAAAACAAATTCCTTGTATGTTCGCACATATTAGGTTAATGATTCTGATCCTGATTTTGTGTTTCTTAGGATATGACCTGGCAAGATGAGCATTCTGCCCCTTTCTCGTGGGAAACAAAGGTAAGAATATTTAGTTAAAGTTTGAGTCTGTGGCTTGTTGAAGAAATGTGGCTTAATATTAACCCTGCAACTTAATATTTTGGTCTTTATTGATTTAATCGTGTAATTTAAGTTCCTTAGAATCATGTCCAATGTATCCTCTTCCAATATCTTGTTTTGTCTGACCAATAATAACAAAAAAAACTCTAATATAGGTTTACAATTACACAAATCTGTAAATGATCAAATACTTTTAGATATAGACACTATTTGACATTGTAGTTTGATAGTTTACTTAAATGTTCACCCATCATAATGTCCTGCTATTAACTCGTTATTTCAAGACTCACGGTTTGTAATAACAAGTTCATCTCTGCAGTGCATTTTCTAAATACCTTTTTATTGTTTTAATTCTGCATGTAGCTTTGAGCTCCTTGAGATATTGTTGCTTCCATCTTTCAGAGCCAGTTGGACTTCAGCTTGACGTCTGGCCCGGCAGAACAGGGAGTCTCAGTCTCTCAGGCCGAATCAAAGCCTGCGAAGGTTCCTCATTCCAACCAGATCAGCAAGAGTACTCCAGGAACTAAGGTATGTTGAGAGGAGTGTACTGTAGTTGGTTGGACAAAAACCACTTAATTCATCAAAAGGTTATATGTAGTTTAAGACTTGACTTTCAAATGCGTCACATCCAAATCTCACTGGTAGATTATTCTTAAAGGTCCCATGTCATGCTTTTCCGGTTCTTACCCGTCCCCTTGTGTGTTATGAAGGTTTTTCTGCATGTAAACGGTCTGCAGAGTCAAAACCCTCAAAGTACACCCTGTAGGGAGTAAAACTCTAACACAGAAAAGACCGGTCTATGCTGCCCCAGAACGCCTCGTTGGAGATTTCTCATTTTCCATTGTTTACTTCCTGGGTATCGCTACGTAGGGATACCCAGTAGCCACGCCCAGAGCTATGGCCGCACCCTCTGCCAGCCTTTCACGAAAAACAAAGCTTCCCAAACCTTGCAGCGATTCATGATATGCACAGCGTAGGGCACTGAAGAACGATGCTGTTCCTACTTTGTTTGGACCAGCGGGAGATTCGGGTACACAACCTGTAAGTATTCATTGTTGTTTGTGTATTTATGATGTTTAAAACAAACAAGGTATCTACCACGACTGTTTAAATGGGTAAACGTTTTTCGGACTACTACGTTGGGATGGCGGAGAAATGCTCTCCGCAGACCCATGCTCACAGCGTTATAAACCTTTTTCTTGCTCAATATCAAGCCACACTTATTGTTTTTACTTCGGCTGTGAGTGTTTGTGTGTGCTCAGGATGAGTGTCGCCTGTTCTCGCTGTATCGCCGACACGGAAGCCTGTCTGCTCCTCGCAGCAGATCGCAGCAACGAGCCTCGCAACGTCCCGACCAATCAGAGCACACTGGGCTCACAGGGAGGGGGGGGGCAGGAGCTCCAACAAGCAGTTTAGGACAGAGAGTGAATACACATACTTTACAGAGATGCTGTATGAGAAACCAATGTGAGTTTGTAAAATTGCACAATATAAATCTTTTTTAGTATACCTCAACAATGGAATTATGATCAGTAGAAATGGCCATGACATGGGACCTTTAACAATCAAGAGTTGGTCTGATTTGTCAAAGCATCTTTCACACATTGGAAGGGACAGATCCTTGATCCTTGGCCAGGACTCTCTTGAAAAATAGATTTTTAATCTCAATGAGGCCTATCCTGGTTCAATAAAGTTAAAATACCAATACAAATTGATCTAACTGAGTAGGTGTGGTTGGTGTTATGAAGTAGATCTCAACATCCCTCTTTACACACAAAGTAAAACAAAAACAGCTTAGTTATTAAGGTGTTTCAATGGTTTACTCATAACAAAAATATTTGGAGCAACATACTAAGGCCACGTTTACACGGAGACGAAACGGGTTGTATCTGCTACAGTTCTCTATCGTATGGACGGTTCGTTCACACGAGGCCGTAACGGAACCGCGGAAACGGAGCCCTCAAACGATAACGGCTCCCATGGTGGATAGATCTGCAAACGGAACGATCTGGGGGGCCAAACGGCTCAGTGTGTACGCCCTATACGATCATTTCCTGATAACGATGACGCCATAGCCCCGCCTCTCCCCACCTCTGCTGCTCACCCCCGCGTCACCCGCGTCATTGCTGATGTGTTTCGCCAACAACAACAACAATGGCGGATCACAGGGTTGCTTTCGTGCTCCAGACGCTACTGACCATGATACAGATGTTAGTGCAAAATCTACAGCTCCTCTACCACAACCATCAGCAACAAGTGGACATGGAGAACTACATGAACTACATGTTGCTAAATCCACCGCGGAGAATAAACAGAAGGGCAACCATGGCAACCATGCTCGGGGGGGGGTCTTCTTCGCTGCTTTTGGTGTATTTTGTGGCGGAAGTACAGCGCCACTTACAGGCCCGACATATGTACTACAGCGTCTCCAGCAGGTCGAGCGGTCTCGTGTGGACGGACACGTTTATTGAGCCGATTCCGTGTGGACGGAAGACTTTTTTGATATCGACTAAGGTTTGTTTTCGTTTTCGTCTCTGTAAACGTGGCCTAAGTTTCAAAGCGTTTTTGTCACAAACAAACACTCCCCTTGCCTCTTGATAAACCTTCACCTTGAATTAAATCACGACAATGATGCCAAGAGTTTTACTGGAGAGAGCAAAGCATTGTATGATTGAATAAATACAGACGCTAAACTCTGGAAAGTTTGACTCATACCTGTTGTTGTTATTGTGTGATTGTGAAGGTGACTGTCAGCGAGGCCCGGAGGCCAGAGGAGGAGTCGTCTTTCTGGAAGATCAGCGCCGAGAGGTCCAGGCTGGAGGGAGAGATGGCCGACTTCCAGTCTCTGACCCCCAGCCAGATCAAGTCCCTGGAGAAAGGGGAGAAATCCCTGCCCTCGTACCTCCGACTGGTGAGCACTGAAGTGTATAACTGTTTCTCACTCTCTGATGGCGTTTTCAATTCAACCAACAGCTGCCAAAACGTTTTGTTTTTTTACATCTTGGCACAAGTACAGCATTTTCTGGTCTGCATAGTTTCAAACAAACAACAGATTGAAAGCGAGTCCCACCCAAACACTGTCTGGCCTGAAGCTGAGAACTCTGGCATCTGTGCAGCCTCCACAAGTGTCGGAGAAACAGATGGTGAATGCAGCAGATTTGCAGTCAAAAACAGATCTGTAGATTGTTTCCGAAGGGTCTATTTGTTTGTGCATTGTAGTCCCTCATCAACCACCTATATAGCTCACCATGCTCATACAAGTAGCTTCAATTACATTTTAGTCAAATATACATGTTTTTCTTACCTGCAGTGCTATTTGTAAATCTAGATTCTTATGGGTGTGAGTGTTGGAGGTATCATGTCAAACTTTTTTTTAATGATGTTAACAGCATAGCAGGGAATTTTTGGTCGCCGAAAACAGCATTCTCTTCTACTTTTGCATGATGTGAATTCCTTTATCAATCATTTCATTATTAACCCTAACCCAAATACATTGTGGGTTGAACTGTCCCTTTTTAAATGAGATGTCAACCAATACGGGACCCCTTTTTTGTGGCAATCAATTTCAGGACAATGACAAAACATCAAAAATGTTATTGTTGTGCCTTTTTATCTCAGGGTATCTTAAAGGTCCCCTATTATACTGTTTTTCATCAATATATTATAGGTCTCAGATATATACAGAACATGTCTCTGATTGGCTGAAACACCAAACAGATCATTGTAGCATCCCATAATCCCCTCTGTTTCAGCCCTGTTTCCAAAGTGCTGATTCTCTGTCTGTTACTTTAGATGAAAATAAGGAGCCCCTCCCCACGCCCCTCTGAGAGAGATTTGGTTAAAAAGAACACAATGGTGCTCTAGGAGGAGATTCAGGTGATAAGGTGGGGGGGGGGTTAACTTGGTTGGTGATTGGCTAATGGTTACACAAGCCAAAAAATCGTTATGACATCATAAAGTGGCCAAAATCTGATCAGCTCATTTTCAGACAGGTTTTTATATAAATGGATCAGGACAAAAAGAGAGAGAATCTTTGTTCCTGAAACTTTCAGAGTCTCTTTACACAGAGGGGACACATGTTGATGTAGAAGAGACATGAAGAACAGGGGACACATGTTGATGTAGAAGAGACATGAAGAAGAGGGGACACATGTTGATGTAGAAGAGACATGGAGAAGAGGGGACACATGTTGATGTAGAAGAGACATGGAAAAGTGGATTTTGCATAATAGGTGACCTTTAACATGTATAATATATGAAATTACAGTATCAATTACTATGAAAATATCAACCGTAAATATGATGCTTTTTCCCCAGGAGACCTCTGTGAACACCAAGGAGCCTGAGGTAGTGGAGCCCCCCCCTCCAGCTCATACCAGGTCCACAAAGCACCGAGCCCCCAAACCTCCGGCCCCTCAGCCCCCTGTTCCTCTTCATCTTCCTCTTCCTGTGGCTGTCAGCGCTACACCGGCCTCCATCTCCATCTCTCCCAACCCTCCTCCTCCTGTCAGGGTGTCGTCGTCCGTGGCCGGGTGGGAGCGCTCTCAGAGCACGCTGCCCTCCGTCGGGACCACCGTGGACGAGGTGTTCTCCTCCGGGATGATGCCCAAACCCTCCAAGCCCTCCAACCCCCCCGGCAGTGTGAGAAGAGAGAGAGAACAGAGAGAACAGAGAGAGGAAGACGGGTCCTCCGCCAGCCCCACCTTCGCCCAGGTGAGTGTTGAAACAGCAGATGGAAATGAGCTTAATCTGGCACATTCCTGGAACATTCCTGACCTTTCTTCGGACAAACTCAAAATAATGGGCAGACTTCCACCCCTCGAAAGTTATCGCTGTTGACTCAGCCATGTTTATGCACTGCATGTGGACGCGCAAGTCGCGCAAATGTTACGTAAATATAAACCTGCGGCGGAAATCCCTCTTGTCTGTCAAAGGGAGAATCTAGTCATTCTGTATGTTAGTAGGCTAACTGTAGTGTGATTACTGATTTGATCAAAGTAATGAAGTAACGCGTGTCGGGCAATGTTAGTAACTGTAGTGTGATTACTGAATTATAAAAGTAACGCGTTACATTACTCCGTTACCGACAAAAGTAATATTATTACAGTAACTTTGTAACGCGTTACAGCCAACTCTGATTGAGAGTTACAATTAGAATCCATGTTGAAACAGATGGAGCTTTCAGAGTGACGACTAGCTCAGTTACTAAAGACAGCATTTGCTTTGATGTTGTGTAATGCAGCTCTGCGTCAAAGTCACAATCCATGTCTACAAAGAAAATAAAAGGCCACTTCTTTATTGTGTCATAAGGAGGTGAGTGTTGACACAGAGGGAGCTTTCAGAGTGACCAGAGCACAGTTTTGGATATTGTGATTGAAGCAATAATTGACGTAGAGTTAGATTACAATCTGTGTCTACAAAGAAAACACAAGGCCAATTATTTATTGTGACATTAGGGTGTTGCCAGCAATGCATCATGCTCTACAATTAAGTTCAGCTTTTGTTTCGCCCTTTATCGAGCCACAGGTATCGATACATTCTAACAAGACAAGTAAATACTAAACAGGATAAGTTAGAAAAAAAGGGAAGGTCTTGAGAAAGCAATTAAAAGACAGATTGCAGCTAAATTAGTTTCAGTAAGGTGCAATGCGAATAAAGAAATGAAAGATGTGACGACATGATGTCAAATGTTCGCCAATAAATGAATTGTAGGAATCTTTAACAACTTAAAAAATAATGGAAACAAGTCATTTATTTATTCCAATTTGTATTCTTGGTATCACATACAAGAGTCAAGAAAACCTAAGAGTACAGGGTTTGTTCAAGGTGTGGAAAGTGTATTCATTATGTTTTCAAAGATTAGGAATACGCTTGAATTTGAATATACTCCTTCATTTTCATCCTAAGCTGTCGTTTCACCTACAAAATCACTCCAAAAAAGTGTAATATTTGAAATGGAACCATCTTATTTGTGTGTCACCCCGCACAAATATAAACAAACCTACAATATACATCAGTCTCTGAATAATAGCGCATTTTTCCACATTTCTTTGACATTTTGCTCAAGTTACCTTTTACTAAAAAGCTGTACGAATCCTGTTTTCCTAGTCCTTTCCTATCTCAGTTATATACTGAACGGTGTCTCTCTGTCTCTCCCTTCCCTCCTCCCTTTTTCCCCTACTCTCCCCCCCCCCCCCTCAGTACAACACAAGCAACAACCTCCTGAAGACCGGATTCGACTTCCTTGACAACTGGTAAACCACAGCTGAGTTTTTCAGCCCCCGCCATGAATGAATCATCGCCATCATCACTCTGAAGAAGGACCACCACACTGCCATGACTACAGACATCCACGTCTACATTTAACAACCACCAGTCTTTCTCCTGACCACATTATATTGTTGTGATTATCTCCAGTCGCTTGTTAAGACCTTATCTCACTGCCTGTGTGCTGGTGTTCCCCCCCCCCCCCCCCCTCTCTGATTAGCTTTCAATCTCTTAGATTTTGTTGCCACTAAAAGCAAAGTAAGAAGGGGTTGTTTTCCTCTGACTGTGCATTCACACTGCGACCACTTTGGGATATATAATAGATAATGTGATGCATTTTCTATTCATTTACCCTCAAGTATTTCAATTACAATTTTTAAAGGAGATTGAAAGGCTAGGGGACGAAGTAGTGTGATAATCCAATGATTTTAAAGAGGTAATTTGATGCAAAGATGCAGCCAAACACACATCAAATAAATTGAAATGAAAATATATAATAACCTAAGACAAAACAAAGGGTTTCATCACAACATAACAAAGCAATAACAATGACACCACAAATAAATAGGCCACATTTTGACGGTGTTCCACAGTTTACTGCCATAAAAACCAAAATCAGCTTTTCCAGTTTTCTTGCAGTACACTTCGAAAGGCTTGTCGGCAAAAATGTTTTAGCCAATAAAAATCCACTTATGGATTGGTACATTAAGTTTGGGATGTATCTGGTAACCTGTTGTAGTGTGGATGCTCAGAAACTGGGTGTTTCTCAATGTCGAGTACGCTTGCTTGGTAGCACATGTCTTCCGAGTCACTTGCTTCAGAAGCGAGGCAAGAATACTTCCTGGCATTCGGAAAACGAAGATGGAACAGGCGAGCAAGTGTGCAGGTGTGCGTCATATGAGAGGCCCCGCCTTACATTTTCCGCCACAGATTTGGGGAAATTGGTCCGTGCGCAAAGCATTGTGGGGATTTTAAGACCGCGGAGTCTACACATGTGCAGCCTCGACATTTCTCGCTACGAAGTACACCGGGCTCGGTAGAATTCCAAGTATGCTGGACATTGGAACAGTCCTTCGGCGGCACTCGATGACGTAGTATGCTTGAAATAGTGGCTTTGGAGCAGCCTTCCTCGACATTGAGACACACCCCCTGTGACTTGGCTGCTTCACGTAGATTTAAGACGCTAAAGTAGCAAGCAAAGACGTGTTTTTGTACTGTTAGCATGTCAGATATTCATGTGAGAAAAACACGAGAACCCTCATCGTTTTTTGTTATGAAGATTATTTATACGTACTGCATATCCCCCATGAACCAATGAAGTGTTTTAGAGTTACAGTAGTGCTCAGTCCTGGCCAACATGTTGCAATTATTACCGATGTTCCCTAAGCTTCCTGGAATATGGGATGTTCGAGAGCAATGGGAAACATCATGGATTTGTACCATTGCATCACTCAGAAATAACACAGAATGTATTTACAAACTTTAACACACCTATTGAGTTAGGGGCTGGTTTTCAGCAAAAGGAGAAAGGTGTTAAAATGGGAGCAACAGATGTTCTGTATGGATTTAGCGTCTCACCCACACTTCCTCACCCCCTCGCTACCGTCACCTTTGACCTCAAACTAGTGCTGAGCAAAGCTAGTGTGCATTTGTAATAAAAATGAGACGCACTCAGACGTCGTGTTTTAGATGAGCAGGCATGTAGTGTTTTGTACCACTTGTGTCGTAGATCTAAAATCCAGTTTACATGACTAGAGTACTATTTTACTGAATTTTATATTTATCAGCTGATTGTATCTTATGCTATACATGTATACTGCACACATGCATTTTGAGATTCGAAGGAAAATAAAAAAGTCAAACCTGTTTTTTGTGTCTTTCTGTTTTCTGCGAATATATTTTAAGAGGAGAAACTAAGGTTTAAAAAAAGATGTATCATCCCCAGTTCATTACTTGTTTTTGATTTGATGTATTTGATCATATGTTTAAGTTATGATGATTATGTAGATTATTGTTTTTTCATTTTGTCTCATGTTCATGATATTAAACAGAAAAACAGTAATGCTACTTTTGCATGATGTTAATTCCTTTATCAATCAATTCATTACTAATACAATAAACAATATATTTAAGGAATAATATTTTGGTTAAATTACCCAAATAAGGCCTTATCTCATCTAGGTAAATTAAGGAGGAATCTACTAATGCAAATAGAAAACGTTGATTCAAAAACGACTGTATTTTGGATGTTTTCTTTACATAAATAAGACATGTTAAACATCATTTGACCCATAATGAACCCGTGCATTATAACAATGTTCTTGCATGTAGTGTCAAGGTCACAAACCCCTTTCCTTTGTGAAGCTGAGTGATGTTTTCCCGACTTATCATATTTTCCAACGTTAATGAGGGACACATGCAGTTTCTGCTGAATTCCTGCACAGAGGGAGAAAGGAGGTCACTGCTGTGTGTGTGTGTGTGTGTGTGTTGTGTGTGTGTGTGTGTGTGTGTGTGTGTGTGTGTGTGTGTGTGTGTGTGTGTGTGTGAGTGTTGTGGATACAGATGCAACATGGTTTGCAGATTGTTTGCATTCTTGTTGCGCTCCCTCTCAATTCCATGACATCAATTCCTCCAGCTGTAATTCCTGTCAGGACCAAAATGCCATTGAGGGAAGAAGGGGGGGGGGGGGGGATGTCCAGTGCTCAGAGGAAACTTTGAACACATTGGCCCAGTTTAAAATATCCAGAGCTCATTCCAGCGGCCCCTTCGGCATTAAGCAGCCGCTCCTCTGTGGATATGCAGGGAAGGAAGAGGGTTTCTGTGTTTCGTCCATAATGAATGTGCTGAAGGCTGCCTGAGTTACACCGACATGAAGTGGGTGATTGACTAACTGACGAGGTTCAATTCACTTTTGCTTTGATCAAGATCCATGAGGGTAATCGCCCTGTCCTCACCAAACTAGATATTATACTTTGACTCTTCCCTGATATTTTCCACAAACTATGCCATGACTGATATGATTTGCTGCACTATGACTTTTTTTAATAAAACGTTACAACTACTATACTATGATTTTTCCTGACATGCTATGATATGATTGTTCTCTTACGCAATCTCGACATACTGTACTATGACATTTTTTTCATGATATTTGTTCACATACTATACAATGATTACTATGACTTTCGTTCTGACATTTCTGACATGTATGTACTCTGACTTCTTTTTGACATGCTATACTATACAAACTATACTATGAACTTTTCAACTTTCTATACTTTAAAATGTTTTCAGAAATGTTTCGAAATACTTTATGACACTTTTAACTTTCTATATTATAACTTTTTTTTCTGAAATGTTAAACATACAATTCTATGACATTTTTGACAGTATTATAATAAATGTTTTGTTATGACTTTATTACATTACTATACCATGATTTTTAAAAACGTTTTTTACAATGACACATATGCTTTCCCATCAAAACGAAATGTCCATAAACAGATCAAATGTAAGTATCTCATGTATCAGTGTTGGTTTTAAAGCTCTTAATGTTTGTGTCCATCCTCCTGCAGCACTGAGAGACCTTTGTCCCCCCCCCCCCGCCCCCATCTCCCCCCCCTCCCAACTCTCCACTCTCTGAATGGCTGCTTTGTGTCGCCTCTCACCTTTTTTGCAACAACTGTTTGAGTGAATT